>QLOY01002002.1:0-27815 GCA_003313965.1 Megacollybia marginata
TAAAATCATTCAATACTCTTTACATTGGAAAACATTATATGCAAGTCCATCCTTCAGAACATGACAAAGTTTTTCATGTGGTTCTCCCTGCTCCACAGAATAAAGACAAGTAGGATAGATGAAGTGATGATTGTGATTATGGAAGGCGGGTGAAGAGATTGTCTTGGGGCATGTCTCTCAATGGTCTGTGTCTGTGGTACTCTCCCATCCCTGTATGCCCCAAGTGTCACAACCATGCTTCCAGTACTGTTCAAGCTGGTTGTAGAGAGACAACAAGATTTGGCTGATGATTGGTGAGGTTTAGGAGGATATGCTATAGTGGCTGCAGGCCTTGACATTTGAAGTGACTGAGAGATACAATGGGACTGAGGATATTGCATGACCTGTTGGGTCCTTGGATTTGGTGCAGGAGGGGTGTGACAAGAACGAGGGCAATGATGAAGTTCCAGATCATCTGGAGGAGGAGATGGAGTATAACCAATGATTTCCTTTAAACAATTCTTGCCATTCCTGGGAACAAGGTCAAAGACCCATGCTCCAATGCCCAAGAGTACAATAAGAATGAGGCCAACCACAACCAATGGGATAATGAGTGTGATATCAGCCATAGTTGCAATTGTAAGTGAGGAAGAGTCAGCAATCTAAGGTAACTTTTATATAGTCACTGTCTTGGCAATAGCTGACATGACGGTGATCTCAGGGCATGTATAGCAAGAACTCTGGTAACACCAAAAGGAGATTGTGGAATAAATGATTGAGCCTAGATGTCATTCCAAGAAAACATGAGTTGGTCTCAGCCCCTCTATCATTTCTTCAGGATCAGGATTTGAACTTGCAACTTGGCAAGCAGAGTTCTACTGAGGCCTTTCTAAGATACCATCCCTAAGTTTTGTCTGCATCATTGACTGCTCTGCCATATTGGCTGTAAGAGATGATTGTGCATGAATCTCTTTCAAACAAGGTGATCTGCAACTCCCTATTGGGAAACCAGTTGCTGAATCAGTAAGTGGTCTGCTGCTACACCCTATTGGGAAAGTGGAAGCTGCAGTGTAGGCACTATCAGATAGTGTCAGATGGTGTGGTAAGAGGGTTATAACCCCCTCATCAGGATTGGGTTTCTGTCAAAATCGAACTTGTGTTGTTAGAGGTCATGACTCCTTGGTTGGATTGTATTCCTATCCAAAATGCACTGCAGGAGACCACAACCCCCTTGTCAGGATTGTGTCTCTTCAATTGAAATGTCTGTCATATCATGTTGTTGCTCTGACCATAAGCTCACACATGAAGTGAATGTTGCTCTGGGTACAGGCTCACATGTCCCATTATCGAAGCTGTCAGTTTACACTCATGCTGGAGTTTTCTTATACCAACTGTCTACCCAATACATGAGCTCACAGAATAGTGCTGAATGTCATTGTCTTGCTCTGTATATCGATTTTATGCTATAGAGCTCATGTATGCTGGCTGTCTACCCAACATGTGGGTTTCTCTGAATACTGTTGTCATGACATGAATGTCACACAAGTCAGTTTAAAGTCTTGCTGGACTCTTCCAAGTGTTGAACACCTTGGGAAACTCTCTGATCGTGAAATTGTACAACCTTCATAAGCAGGACCAACACAGAATAGTTGCAATGCGACTCCTTATTCAGGGTGAGAGGTTGCTGTTCCATTCTGCAAGGATGCTCATCAAGTATGTAGATCGACATGGACCACCATAGTTACAGTCAGTGAAACTTCAACACTGTTGGTCAGATGATGGACTATAACTGCAACTATCTGCAAATGTAGGTTCCTAAATCTGAAGTCTCATTGTGTGGGTTACCGCAGACAATGAGCAGCCACTCCTGAACAACCAGGAGTCTTTGGTCTGTCTTCTTGATCAAAGTTGTCAGTTCACTACTGGGTTTGTCTTTGTGAATTCAACTTCTCAAGGCCTAGAGGTCTTTTGTTGTCCAGAAGAGCTCCAAGTCCTTGATTTGTGGAGTTACCCACAGACAGATACTTGGTTTAATCTCATGAACTGGAGGTTAGAGCCAATGTGGACAAGGATAATAACAGTTGACTGAGTCAAGCTGTCAAAAGTCCAGGTGAATAGAGGTGATGTCAGCTCTTGTTGAAAACCTAGAGCCAAAGAGAGAGAAATGTTGCCATAGTGAAGACCTTGATTGACATCAATGGGCAAGGTGAGTGAAGGTGAAGATCCAGGCTTGGGTATTGGTGGTTCATCCAAGCTAGAATGAGAAGTGATTGGTTGGACAAGTGAATCCCAATTAAGTGATCCACAGGGAGTCAAGATATTGTCTTGAGAAGGCATGGGAAAGTGCAGAAAGGCATGAGAAAGCGCTCATCTGGTAGTCAAAGTGTGGGAAAGGCTAGAAGTCGAAAAAGCGAACATTATTGGAGTTGGCAAAGTGGTATAGTCTTGATATTTTGTCAGGCATCCACTAAAACCACATCTTACCTGCTGCCTTTGAGGACTCCATCATGAACCTAGCACACCTCCAGGATGATAGCTGAAGAGATCTTGCACTTAAAGGACACTCTGAGTGGTAGAAGTGGGAGAAAAGACCAATATCAAGACTAAGGGAATACATCAATAGTACCCCTACTTATATACACAGCTATAGATAAGCCTCCTGACTAATAGATATGGACAGAGCATAAAAGAAGACAATAGGAATGGCTGGAACATGAATGATATATGAAAAGAAGCAAGATAACCACAGAACTAGAAAGATAAGCCTGAAAGCCAAGACAATGGATAGAATCCTGGAACTAGATAAGGTACTACTAATAGAGATAGAGAGAGATATAGATATGAAGTGATGAGAAAGACTAACTAAATGGAGACAGTGTGGAAATAGAAGATAGGAGATAGGAATAAGCCAAGATATAGATGGAAAATGAATACAAAATGAAATGAAATGAAAAAGAAATGAAAAAGAAACCAATGGATAAATTCTGTTCATAACAATTATCATCCTATACATAGTACTGTATAAGGCTGGTAGTCTGTCCATAATCTATGCATAGGTTTTATATTACATAATTTAAATAAATCAATTCCTATCATGTTTGCCATATCATGCTGTGGCTCTGCCATGATTCTGCCAGGCTATGCATATATTAGCTGTCCAGAATCTATTCAGAAGCTCTTTGGAAAGTTGTCAGTAATCTATAGATAGATGCTATCACATCTGGTACTGAAACAAAGCCTAAATTATTCCACTCGCAAAAAGACTGCCACAAATATGGAACCCTCAAAGGCT
This sequence comes from Megacollybia marginata, assembly GCA_003313965.1. Lineage (NCBI taxonomy): Eukaryota > Fungi > Basidiomycota > Agaricomycetes > Agaricales > Porotheleaceae > Megacollybia > Megacollybia marginata. The sequence continues at coordinate 3,272 of QLOY01002002.1, forward strand.
CAATCTAAGTAGGCCACTACTTTCACCTTGGATGGAGTTCAGTCCTGAAAGATGCAGCAGGGCACCTGGTGAGTTACTCCTTTTTTGGTTGCTTCTCACTAACAGTTTCTCTCTTTAGATCACTGTGAACAAGTCCACAATGGGTCCCATCCCCAAGGTATGATTCAACATTGGGCTTCCTGACTTCACTGTTAGGTATCAGATTCCCAATAAGCTGCCTGAGCTGCCTGAGCTGATTCTTATCACAGCGGAGAAAGAGAAAAGCTCCACAAGCTTGGTGTAAGTTCTTTCCTTTTCCTCTTTTCCTTCACTGATCCCTTCCTTCCCGTTTCTAGCCTTTGGAAGCATGCACCTATTGCTGGAATTCCAATCATGCCCTGTGTGGAATCATCAGCAGTGCTGCATGTTACACTTGTTTGTGAGGGTCTGTTATTGGTTGTACTCATGAGGCTGACTTCAAACTCCTTCTTTGAAGTCTCGCTGATTGTTGTCATGGAGAACGAAGTCCCAAAGGTAAGTCCTCATCCTTATTACTAATCATCTCTTCCAGGATTAGGTGCTTGCCTCTCTTGCATGATCAATGCTTGTTCACAACTTTCTCGACTTTGCAGTACTGTTGACTCCATCATCACTGGTCTCAAGACTGATGCCTCCAACTTCATGCATATCTCCAATGACATGGTGCACCTTTGCAGGACTGAGTATGTTGATGCCTGCTTCCAGGACAAGGCTGCCTCCCAAGCAGTCACTACTCAAGTCATCAAGTTCCTCCAGTCCTGGGGTCTCAAAGTGGGTCCCAAATTGGTCACCAGTGACCTCTTCACTCCTTCGACTTCTCAAGTTCCCACCAAAGTCGTTGAGTCCAATGAGCCTCCTCCTGAGGCTTCTGGGTCTGGTTCAGCTGTTCCCATCATTGAGAGTGCAGTTGGTGCTGTGGGGGACTCCACTCAGATTGCTACAGACACCCCCAAGGGCATCTGATTTTATTTCTCTTGTATTGTGCAGCTGCTTGTGATGGCCTTTCATATTTTGGTGTTGAGACCAGCCAAATACAATCACAACAAAATGGTTCTCTTTGTGTCAGTACCTCCTACTATGTAGGGGAACTTCTTAATTTCTTCCTTTAGAAGTATTAAAATCTCTTGTTGTATGTACTTGCAGGCTTTAGCCCTTAGAAATAAAATTTGTTGTCTGTTGTGTTTTCTAACCTTCACTGAGTGTTCACTCGCTCTGCTAGACTTATTTCCATTCTTGGATTCTCTCACTGGCTGAGTTTAGTATTGCCTGCAGATGTTAACCCATTTAGGTCCAATTTCTGTAAGTGCATGGTCAATCATTTTGGCACTTCTGTTTCACTTCAGACCACTATCTGTGGGTGCTGTATCCAAGCCCCTGTCTTCAAGGACTATATTCACTGTGTGTTGCTGTCCACATGGTGTATGTGTTTCAGCTTTTCCTTGTCACTATTTGTTTGTCACTTATTTCCACTAGCAATCTCATTATTGATCTTGGGTGATCAAAAATTCAAAAAATTTCCCAAGTTGTACACTTTTGTACACTGCCTCCTCCCCTTCACTTGAAACACTGACTGTCCTCAGTCTCCATGCATACCCAAATAGGAGTTGCAGTAGATCACATAGTAAAACAATAATATTCCACTGAGTTTCAGAAAATAAGAAAACCTAAGTTGTGTGACTCCCACTAGAGGATAAAAGCTCTGTTGAAGTACCAGCAACTTCATTCTCTCTTTTTACATCACTAAAATGCCTTCCCTCAGCATCATCTGTCGCATTTCTGACTTTCCCGCTGCTGCTGAATCTATGATTCGAGCAATTGAGGAAACTCTGAACTACTGTAACAGGAATCTCGCTGACAAATCCTATGTGGCAGCTCTTGTCAGTGCCATTTCTGACCTGAAGGTATGACACTTTTATTGTGTTCAACTTTTAGTGGCTGACATTTCCTTATTAGGCTGTTTGCACCCGTTTTGGTAGTGATCTCTTCAAACCATCAGCCAACCAGGAGTTGGTCTTTCAGCTGAACAATAGGTTGCATAATGCAGAGTGCACTGGTGCACCTAGGGAGTCCAATGCCCTTTCATGCATCATGAGCCTGTTGTTGGAGGTGTGGGAACACTGCAACCTGAAGGTTCCACCTGCCTGTGGGAACAATACTTCCACTCGCCAAGGTGCTGTAAGTCCCTAATAAACTCTCTGTATGTTTTCTGTAACTAATTACTATCCCTTAGCCTGCAAATCAAGGCTGTTCTTGTGCCATCACTCAACCTCCCACTGGTCCTTGTGCCAAGGTTCCAAATGAAGACATTGACATTGTTATGGGTAAGTCCCTTCCCTCTGAGGACAACTCTAATGTAAGTTGTCTATGAAGCTTGTTACATAGCACCACTCATCAAAGAGCTATCTCAGATGGCCATTGATACTGACCCTGTTGTTCCTGTGGAGACCCCTGCTACTACTGTAGAGGTTCAAACTCCCCATGGTCATGCTATTCCTATCAAAAGGCCTAGCAGCCGTCAATCCACTCGTAAAACATGTATGTCACTTTCTCTATTCAAAGACTTCTTAACTTGAAGCAGTGTGCTGCTTCTCTGGAGAAACGCCAAGTGTGTTTCATTCACTACAACCAGGTACCCGGTCTTGACATGGAATCTTGTTCTTTCAACAAGGCCCAGGCTGCCAATAAGGTCACTACTCATGTTGCAATGGAACTCAAAGGCAACTCCCACAGAGATGCCGCTTTTCCCAATTCCACCTATGCTATGGCAGGTAAGTTGTAATATCTCTATTCCAAGTCTTAAGTCTCATTATTTCACTTCAGCGGCTGAGTTACAGTTCAACAACTCAGCTGCTAACCAGGTCTATATTTGGGCTCAGCAGGCTGCCATGTTGCTGGCGGATCCTACCTCTTTGGGTTTGTCCTGTGCTATAGCCAAATCTCATGCTCAACTCGAGGTGAGTGCTCACTGCATGAGTCTCAATATGCAGTTGCATGACATCCTCAAGACTATTTGACAAGCTATCTACCCAGCTGCACACCTGTTCCAATCAAGGTGGTCCCACTGGGGGTTCTACCAGCAATTCTCAGGCTTCCCAATGTGACACAATGGTTGGTTAGTGAGGACTTGGCTAACAGCCATTCTCACGCTGCAGACCACCACATGGTTGTTTGCCCTAATGCCCCTGAAGAGGCCATCCCCACTGAGGTCAAAATCATTGCATTGGACGGAGCTGGTGCCCCTACCAACTAAATAAATCTCTCTCTCAGCTCTCTTCTTGTATATATGTTTGTCTCTTTGTCACTCACCTGTCATCCTGACAGGTTTTGTCACTCGTTTATCTCCACTTTCGCTCTGCTGATGTAAAATTAGCCATGTAGAGTAGCTGTAGATACCCTTGTCAACAAATACATGTGTTTTGATTGCTTTATTTCATAGGTACCAATTTCAGCACTCAAGGTTTTCTCAGTCTAAGTTTCTGTCTTTGTTGGTTTCCTCCAGCAGGCGTTCTTGCTCCTCTTCATCCAACTCCCCTTCACTTGAAGCATCTGACTCTGCCTCATTAGAAGTGTCCTCATTGTCTGATTTAGATACTCTCCAAACCAAAGATCATTGCTGAAGTCAGGCTCGACTTCTTCAGGTTCTGCCAAATTCTCTAACTCTTTTAGTCCTTTTTCTGACAAATCAATTATAGAAGTTATCCACTTGTTTAGAGTAATCTGTTCTCTTGCAAAGTAAGGTATTACTCTGAATTTGGCAACTTTGCAATGTAGCATCATTCCATCCATCCCTGCTAGCAAATACAAACCTCCCGTGGACTGTCTGATTACTATAAGCAGACCCAGCCACTGAGGTTTGAGTTTCCTATTCAAGTGATCCTTGATTGCAGTGTTCCTCATCAAGACTAAGTCTCCTGGCTTGAAGGTGTATTGCTTGATTGTATGTTCATACTCCAATTCATATCTCCACACCCATTCGCATTTGTTTTTATCTATCTGTTTTCTCATATCCAACACGTGTTGTTGATGCTTCATGAGTGCTCTGGCTTGATACCTGATTAGTTCCTCTGTAGTGAGTACCCGATCTGGTAATTCAACCAACCATGTTGCCTCTATTAAGTCCAGTGGGATGATGGGACAAGCCCCTGTCACCATGAAGAAAGGGCTACAGCCTATTCCTTTTCTAGTAGTGATCCTCTCTGAAGGGTAAGAACCAATACCACTTCTCTGCAGGCCTTCACTAAGATCTGTCTGAGATCCCAATGGCCTCACTCAATTTTCCCGTTGGCTTGAGAGTTGTATGCTGATATCTGTATACCAGTAATACCATATTTCTTCTCAATCCAATCTAATGTCACTTTGTACTGTGATGCATTATCCATAATGATTTTCCTAATACAGCTGACTCTGCAGATCACATCTTCGAACAGCCATTTGACGCAACAGACATGTGTAAGGTGTCTGCGTGAAATTCTGTGAATATGCTTGGAGTGTAAGTCACTGTTGGTGGTGCCTGTGGAAGCTGCTTTTGTCGTAGTTGACATGGGTGACAACTCATCACATACTCCTTTATATCTTTTTCCATTTCTGGCCAATAGAAATGTTGTTCCAACATCTTCATGGCATATAAGCCCCTATGGCCTAGATTGTCATGTGTGGATTCATCATCCAAGTGCGATCTTTCTCCACTACCAGCCATAGGCAAGAGCATGGGTAACCCAAGGGTATTTTTGGAGCAATCCACATTCATACCCTCCACCTATCTGACCCTTAGACAAGGGTAGGGTTGCAGATTTATCCATGAATAAGAACATATTTACTATTGTCAATTCTAGTGTCTACCATATTACCTGACTGTATAGAGCCGACATGACCAACATGGTCACTTTTGGCACAGTTTCGGCAGTTTCAACACAGGCATGAACCCAATCTCCTTGACAGCCTTTCATCCAGCCATAGGCTTATACAGGTATGATGCGGATGGTGGATGAAAAATTTTCTATCTGCATCTGCATCTGCAGGGTATCCTATCTGCAATCCATGCGGATAAGCCCTACCCGTGCTCCAGCCTAACCAGCTGATGGTTAGTTTGATGTGATTGCCTGTACAATCCTCCTTCCTTATCTAGAAAGAACATTCTCGCATGCTTCATAAATAGTTTATACTTTTTATCATCTTCATAGCCCCGGGGCCTTGCATTCCATTCAATAACCACTCCTTAATCAGCAGTAATTGCTTATCTTGCTCTTTACCCATGTGACTCCTATGATCCTCCAAATATGGTAATTTCTCTTTCTTCAGTGAGTCTTTGCCTACTTCTGGCATATGCAGATGCTGCATAAACTGCTCTGCTAGCTTTCCAGCTTGCTTCCTTGATTTTCCCTGATACATATGGTGTTTTATCAGCTTCTTTCTAGCAAATTGTCTCTCTGCCAAAGTTTGTTCACATGCTCTAGCAAGCTCTTCAGTGAAGTCATCAACTGACTTAGCCGATCCTGTTTCTTCTTGATGAAGTACCTCATAGAAGTAACCTCCTCTCGTGTCAATGTTATCTTTGAATTCCTCTATCTCCAGAAGGTTCATCAGGATATTCGATCCCTTCAAGTCCATTAGGCTTGTCATCAAGTTCCAGTCTCCATGGGTATATGTTATCCCCAGGTTGTGTGTCTCAACAAGATAGTCTGTCAGGCCCAAAGGTCTTACCAGGACAATGTCTCAGCATGAAGTGATACATTAAGATCTGCTCAATCCATCTGTTTATCATGGTGTTCGGCCCTATGCTGGGGTTGGTTAACATCCCCTTCAGGTATTTTGTGTCGGTTTCCACAATAAGTTTTCTACATCCTAGCAGCATGTTTATTTGCTTCTAATGCTTGCATTAGTCCAAATAGTTCTCTTTTTGGTTGCGAGAATCTCACTTCTCTCTCATTAAGTAGACCCAAATCAGGCATATTGATGTTTCTTCTTATCTCTGCCAGGCTCCTCTTGGTAAATGTAGAAGCCGACTGCTTTCCACAAAGTATCCACCGCTAGGACTACTGGCATGCCCATATCGTAATCAATGGGTTTCAATGTGGGACAATTCTCAAGTGAGTCCTTTAATGTTTCCATTGTGGTTTCCTGTTCAGGTCCCCACTCCCATTGTACATTTAATCGTTTTAACCTTGCTAGGGGTTCCACTTTTTTTGTGAAGTCTTTGATAAAGACTCGACATACCCCAATTGTTCCTAGGAAGGATCGCACATCAGATACATCCTTACAAGGTCCCCAATTCCTTACTACTTTTACTCTAGCTTCCTCTGGTTTCCTTCCATCATAACCACATCAATGCCCCACTACAGTAACTTCTTCCGCACAGATGACTGATTTGTGTCTGCTGAAAGTACTGCCACAGTACTTCATTCGCTGCAATACTCTATTTACATTGTTCACATGTTCCCAAACAAAACAGCGAATCCCTGAGTTCTCTGGAATGGTTTCATAACCTCTGCTGGGTAACTCATATCTTGTTTTCAGTCCCTTAACCAGTACATCATCTATGTAAGGTATAGTGACGTGTTGAATTTCCTCTTGTAGAATAAACGTAACATCATCATGGAATATAGGTACTGAGTTAGTCCATCCCATTGGTAGTGTTACTAGTCGCAATGCTCCATATGGAGTTTGAAAGGTTGTATGTAGCTGCCCATAGCTGCTCGAGCTGCCGATCAGCTGCCAGGTTAGCGGTGAAAAAACAATGCCCGATCGCAAAGATAATGAAATTGGCCATTCAGAAGTCGCCTTAGATTCGGACAGGCTTTTATTATGTGAAAGCAAACATCACAAGACTGATTCTCATGGCTTCGATGGCTTCCATCACACCACATAGATGCCGTGATCTAATCATGTGAAGCGGTCTAGACGTTGGGAGGTTCTCTGGCAGCACATCCTTTCGGACTGAGAATTGTAAATATTTTGTAAATCAATCATTGTATCTTTACTTACTTCATCCAATTCCCATCCCTGCCATACTTCAAGTTAAAGATGTTTCTAAGATGCTGGTAACAATACCTATGTAGGATTACGTCTTGCAGGAACGCTTACGACGTGAATGGAGCTGTGTGGTCGCTTTGAATGACCAACTTCATCAGTGTTTTGACACTTTACTTGCTGGCTTTTCGGCTTTTTCCCCTTTTAGACGAAAAATGGACATTTGAATACCATGATTGCCCATGGTATTCCTAGAGCCTGAGTGGCTTATTAGAGTCATATAGACTCAACATACTCCAGTATATTAGCTAGTGTTATTGGGATGTAGGGCGGGCTTTATATACAAGCTGCAAGTAAATAGCTTTTTCTAAAAGTAGACCTAGCTTTTTTACTTGCCGACTTTCGGCCTTTTCAGGGTTGTGCAAGCTTGTGCAAGCTTGTGCAAGGCTAAAAAAGTAAAGTGTTAGGTTCCTGATGCTTTCCATCGAAGTGATTGAGGCTCACGCTGAGGGCTTGGAAAGAGTCGGTTTGATGGTTGGTATAGAACTATGAAGGAAGGACATAGTCTATAGGTTGTGAACTTTTGACTCTCGTTAACTGCCAGTGTGCATTCGACAGGTTCAGGGTGTCTTTTTGTGGAAAATGATTATTAGCAGAACAAAAGGTACAATAGTGTAGTTATCATTTCAAACAAGTGTCAGTAACATGTAAAAGAGACCTCTGAACTGAACTAATTTGGGCAATGTGATGGTAACAGGGTAACAGTGCAGTTTTAAACACCATTACAGCCTGAGTGTCAAAATGGGCACTTATTGTTATTTTCGGCCAAGGTGACACTCCGCCCCTGATTTTTTTAAATGATATTGCCTACACTATTCCGACTCAGAATGCTCGACAGGAATGAAACTCCAGCCTTCGGTTACCGGTTTTCTGCTATACTGTGCTACAACCTTCAAATCCAGTTATTTCAAGTCCAACTTTAGCTATAAGAACTCACATAGTCGCCGTCAGTGCCACTGATGAAGCTCCACAAGTGAGCTGCATCTGTAGGGATAATTTGAGCTTGAATCTTATATGTAGTGCTATTCAAACGTAAGAATGCATGTTCGAATCGGATGCAGTAGAAACCTGTCATAGCTTCTTTCCGGGTTGCCTTGAATTGGAAGGATTGTTCAGGGAAACGGTGCAGTAGAACATCCAATTTTGGATCCCTGGTACATATTCCATACCACCTTGACTCTCGGGGTTGTAATTACCACTTACCAGAAAAGGTTTTACAGGGACAACATATGCAGTCTCCGAAGCCCAGGGCCAGATACTGTATTTGTTGGGAATGTTGCCTCCAACACTTTCAGTGACCCACTTGAAATAGAGTCAAATGTCTTTCAGTCTAAATTTGATTATCTACCTTTTGAGTCTTGGACCCCCTGATTGGCCTTGGAACCAACAAGTAGAACACCGGTAAAGTCATCATTGTCAAACTCATTTTCCAAGTCAGCATATAGCTTGTATTCTCGGTGAACAATGTAATAGGCACAAGAAGGTAGAGCTTCGGACATGGTTGGCATCATGCAAAGAAGACTGCTTTGCCTTTTAAACCGCAGCGGCGGCTTCCATCAGCACCCAGAAAAGGTAGGTATGAAGGGTGCCAGCAGACAAAATTATTAAGGTTTTGGATACTCGGATTTCGATTTCGGATTGTGATTTTGGTCTCCAGATGCCAAATTTTCGATCTCGGATTGTGATTTTGGTCTCTGGCGGGCAAAATTTCGATCTCGGCTTGTCAAATTTCGATTTCGGATTCTGATTTCAGTCTCGGGCTGTCAGATTAGGATCTGGGATCCGAGTTGCAGTCATCAGTGTTTGAGCCGAAGATGTTACTTGTCTGCCAGTAGCACCTAAGGTGAATGCTAAAACTGTGAGGCCACTTCTTTGTGGTATTTATACATTGCACTCTGTCATATCATTGCAGGTTTGTTACTATTCTAATTATCATGGAAAGTGTTGTTAACCCAGGGCTCAGAGCAGAAAAGTGCGTCCATCGTCGAATCGAAGTTGGTCTGTTCTTCAAGGTTGTCAGGGATATTTGCGTTGAGTAGGCTCATCATCTGGTCGGTAAGGGGTAGGGTTATCGTATTGAAACAAATGTGCAAATTGGCGGAGAACACCGATTCGGCCATTTTCGTTTCAAGACAAATCTGAGCATTGCTTATCAGATGACTAAATCAGAGAATACGGATCTAACTCGCCTGGATATTACCCGTCAAAGGTAAGAATTCATTGGCTGTTACTATCTTAGTAAACAGCCTCGCCCGCCTTGTATTTCCTTGCAAATACCTTGCAAAGCATGCTTGAAAGCGCCTAAGCATGTCATTCTGCACACCGACAGATGGAAAGAAACTTAACCTCCCTGCAAGCTGCTTCCAAGTTGTGATCCTACGATCAGGATACAAGTCTCTCAGTAGACCAGTAGCAGTCAGATTCCCAGAGGCAATAGAATCCGACCAGCTGAAGGCAGATTTATGACCAGAATGAGCATGCAGGTGGAATCCATCGATGAGAGCTAAAAGTATGGGATGGGAAGAAGATAGTGAGTCGCCAAAGAAAGCGAATGCCAGCTTTTGCACTGTTTGACGGCGCACAGAAGTGAAAGAATGAACGGGCAACTGCTGCAATTCTGATGCCTGCATAAAATATAAGAATGAGCAAAATGGATACCAGCAAACAAACCGAGATATGTCCATCAAACGCTTCCACAAGCAATGCTTGAATAGGCCCTTCAATAGCTGTAGACAGACTTCTGATGTCTTCCAGACTCTCCGTGTTTGGAAGAACCGAGAGCTTCTTGTGAAGGCTGGGTGCTACTGAGGCCAAGAAATCATCACTAGTGGCAAGGTCAAGTAGAGTCTCCCACTCGCCTCCTGCAATGCCAGTTGCTGGAATTGAGAAAAGAAGAAGCAAGATCATGGGCGAAATCTCAAGCACATCGGCACCCCAAAGAATTGCAAGTCGTAAGAACAGTCCGGTTGTCTTCCAAAATGAGATCGCCTCATCATCAACAAGGAACGTATTGCCCAATTTAGGCGATTGAAACTCCCCTATGCATGTCCAAAATTTGAGCGACTCCTTCGCAAAGAGAATCTTCTCCTTCATCTCAAGCACCAATGTCTTCCACATGCCCAATCCTTCACCACGACCACTAGATGAAACATTCAGTGCATACTATAGGGAATCATAGTCGCTTACTCTTCAAACTTTCGTAAGTGCTCTTCATTTGCCAAAACATCTATATGTAGCCGCAGATCTAAGCCTTCACCTGATCCTAAGGTTGCCGGAACTGCCTCTCCATGAGATATATGTTTTAGAACCACCCATACATCTTGAGCAAGGTTTGGAATACCTTGGCCCTTCACAACCAACATATCGCTGGTCTGTACAAGATAATCTTTGGAAAGCGCTGCTTTCCATAGATTAAACATGATTGGAGAGCGAGACCCAGTCATGGAGAAGATCTCCTCGACATCTGAAAATCTCTCAGGGATTGGAGACAGGCCAGTAGAAATGTGGTCTTGATCAGAATCAGACTCGGAGTCGACTGTATGAGCAGTGCTTGACGTAGAACCTGGGTGTTGACGATACATGGGAGCATCTCTATCAGCATCAGACTCAGAGTCGACTGTATGAGCAGTGCTTGGCGTAGAACCTGGGTGTTGATGATATACAGGAGCAGACTGATCATCTTCGTCAGAATCAAACAGCCAAGGTTGATGAGACTGCCGAGGAGACCGAGGTCTGCGTTCGATGTGTCCAGGCACGGATATATGTCGTCGTGGAGAGGTGGACTGAGTACTGCGAGATCCCGAAATGATGTGATCTGGAAATTTTGGAGAAACAGATCGAGACGCATCAGAAGGTCCTGCAGCAGATTCCCTCCGCCTCTCAGCATTTCTCCTTCGCACGATCATTTCTAGGCGCCTCTGTGCAGCCCTAGCTGCGTGTCTTGCTATATCTTTGTCTAAATAGTCTGCTAAGGATTCTCGCAGTGTCTCTGGAGGAGTTTCGTTGACTTTTTCTTCTTCATACTGGTTGGTTCCTCGAGCTCGTCTTTCAGGCCTTGGCGTTAAGACATTGAAGCGAACATCTCCATCTGCAAACCAATCTCAGAACATTGCACTTGTTTGAACACCACCTACCTCTATCAAAGTCGTCTTTCGATTCCATACATCTTTCTGCAAAAAGTGGTAGAGGGATAAAGTCATGTTTCTACAGTCTGTTTAGACCGTTATAACTTGAAGTAAAGACCACTCACTTTGCCTTCGCAGAGACTCGTACACTTCAGAAAATCGCTTTCTACATCTAAATGGCCCTGAATGACACAGTCCCATAGTCTTAGTGCTATGCAACGGTGTTGGCCTCCTCCAAAAAGTGGTCCAACAAGCTCAAAATGCAACGGGGCTGGAATATATAAGCAAGTGTATAGCTGTCGCAAAGTACAAACCTAATATGATCAACTTTGGTGGAGCCTCTGTCTCACTTGAACTCTTCAACCCTGAATATCGTTCAGCAGAATCATTTAATTTCTTGAACATGATTGAGAATGGATCCATGAGAGGTTTGAGGATGGGAGCACAATTGGTTACTCGTGAAGCTTGGGTGCAAGTGAAGATTGTCCAAGGAATGGCACTTAAATCCGAGTCATCCACATCAAATCGAAAGCCATACTCGTCGAGCCACATCTTGACATTTGGATTTAGTTTTGGTGCAACAACGTCAGAATCATGTGCAGTGACTTCCCAATCGTAGGCCAAGTGGAAAAGGCTGGCTCGATCAACAAATTCGCTTTGGATGGAAGAGAATGGTGCTCTATACTCGCCATCCAGGATGGTACAGTCATGGTGGGGATTACTTGGATAGGCCTTGAATTGGTCAATAATTAATCTGTATATCCAGAGTATGAAACACATACCGGATAGGGCGAAATCACAACCTTGTATTTGAACATTTTGCCACTGTTCAAAACCGAGGGTTTCTTAGACTTGGCTGCGTATTTGGCAGGTTTTGAAGAAGAACCTAAAGTTGCATGCTTTGGAAAAGCCTGAAACAATTTCGTGTATGATGCTGGAATTGATGTGACAGGACCGCTTTTTGGTCTATGTCTGGACACTGCTTCTGATTTGCAAAGGCGCTGGCCATCGAGCTGGAAGATGGAAGTGATGCTCTGATTGGCGGAATATCGAGATCAAATGAGTGTCGGGAAGGTGGGGGTTGAGAACGTTGAGAATCGGGTGGAGGCAAACTGCAGCGATGCATGTAATAAGGAGACTTGCAATTTATACAGATACTTTGTCCAGAAGGGACACTGTCGTTCTATCAAACAGGGTCAGTGGTCTAGAAAAATCCTATCGGATAGAACTCAACGGTGCTAAAACATTGATTATTATCACAGAAGTGTTCTTCAAGCAGTATTATTCTATGGTCGTCTTCATTATGGCCGCAGTAGCATAGAACACCATTATTGGGATCCTAGAAAGCGTTAAAATACTTTCAGCCACTTTTTTACCTTACCTTTTGGAATCGGGGACAATTCCTATCGGCAGGACAACATTTACACATTATGATTTGAGAGCATAAAGCAAATAAAGAAGAATTAAAAAGTGGCTGGAAGGAACGATTGAACGGTCTCTAAGATGAGAGACACATTAAAGTGCCAGACAAATAATACAATACAATACCATTGCGTACTAAGTCCAAAAAGCATTATTCCTCCTCGGAACTCTCATAACGATAGTCATCTACAAGATCTGCTGCAAACCCAAAGGCATCAATCCAAAGTTGTTGAAGTGCTTCAGGATATGATTGAGCGCATAGGTGAAGATAATCCAGAGACTGAATCCGCACATCAAGCAACTGCACACCTTCTTCACTAAACGGACATCGTGGATCCTCGCTCCCGACATGAGATAGTCTGTCTGGTACATGGTCAAGAAAAGGGTCAACAAACGGATTGTCCACCTTGATATCATCTGGCTGGGTTTGATGATGCCGCAAAATTCTCTCTGTATGAATGTCATCCCAATCGATACCATATTCAGCCACTTCATCCTCATTGAGGTCTGGATCCTCATCTACAACTGGAGCTAGCTGTACCTCTTCGTCTGAGTCCAGAAATACAGTCCAGCCACCCTGAGCTGCAGCACCATGGATATATCACACAAGCAGAGATGCTGCACTGTATGGATCATGTTTGTGGCCCAAAGTATGCTGGTTCCAGGAGTCAATCCATTCAGATATTTTGTTATTGAGATAAGGTAAGAAGGTATGATGCAAGAGCCAAAGATGGGCATCGTTGTCAGGTTTGAGACTGCTGTGAAGTTCGAGACTGTGGAAAGACTCTTTCCATTTGGCACCAAAGCCTGAGGTTACATCCACCCACAACCGCTCGATGCGAATGTTATGAACACTCCTGCTTAATTTTTAATGCACAACTAGTGAGCCATATTCGATCTTACCGGCCCCAGATATAAGAGCCACGATGTGGACCACGCACTTGGTCCATTCGAGCAGCTACATAGAGATTTTCAGTTCCGTGATCGCCACGTAGGCGACTAGGATATCCAAAGACTGCGTAAATATGGTCGAATAAAATCAAGACCGTAGATGCACGATTGTTGTTGCTAGCCTGCAAGCCCAAGACCATTCTCGAAAACCCATCGATAAAACCGTGCATGAATATTTTCCACCGGACCAGACCTGTAAAGGCAAGAGTCAGATCAATAATCTAGAGTTAAAATCCTACCATGCTGGCCATCATGATGCCACAAGGAATTAGGCCCTGGAACTGAATATATTCATCATTGAAGTCTGGTGCGTTGAAATGGTCGAACTTGACCAACAACACAAATGAAGGATTGCTCAATCCTACTCTGGGGAACCCGATGACCCTTTTGCATCAAAAAGCCATCTATCATGCGGCGGCCCCAACTAGGAAATCTCCTGTGTACCTCTTGAACCAACTCGTCGAGTTCCTCATCTGTCAGCCTGGACAAGTCGCTGCAGGTGCCTCGTTGATATGTGTGTGTCCTATTCCCCTGTTCATCTATGGTCTCAGTATATGGTGCTTGACCTGGCTCTGAAATGCCATAGGCCACTAGCTGCCGTCTAATCGTCTTTGCAGAGCAACCATACAATTCCCCAAGATCTGTGCGGCGTGTTCGACCAATTGACAGAACTTCAAGCTCTTCTGCGTCAATATCAAAGGCAGGTCTACCTGGGTGGCCAGTCCGTTTAAACCTGGCACCAGCATTGAGTGGAGGTTGGTCTGGTGGATCAGAGGATTGCTCGATAACATGGTTCAAAGATTGAATCATGTTGAACATCTCCATCATATACTCCTGATGATCTGGGGGAATCTCCTCTGCAGCCTAAGCATTGAATTGGATGGTGAGCGATAGGCCAAAACGCAAGAACTCACAACTCCTACAAGCAGCTGAGCCAGCTCTTGAATCTGCTGGCGGTATTGTTGTAATCTATCAATGTCGCCAATCTGGAATTGGACTGCATGTCTCACAGATTCACGAAGCCTTTCAAAAGTGTTGAAAATGTGGGCAATAGCTGGTGGTGGCATCCCAAAGCATAAAAGTCAAATAAAGTTATGAAGCCTGGACGTATTTTTCATGCTGCTCCCACTCAATGATAGTACCAGGCGGGTACGGCAGTTGATGCCAGAACTTGGCCTGCAAGTAGAAGATGCCATGCAAAGCAAGCTGATAGATTCTATAAGCTTGGCATCTCAGCAATGCCAGCAGCTTCGCTCCGACTTGGATTATCAATCAAAGCTATTACGAGCCTTGTGTAGAATCCTAGCAAAGCCACCAAACATTATGCAATGATTTGTATTCTGGAGCAGTGGATAACACTGCTGAACCGACATTGGCAGGAGTTCATGCCGGTGCCAAGGTCAGTCTGCAATAGTCGATGCGAATCCATTGTCCAACAAAATCTAGCACTGGAAACAGAACCATAGAAAGACTCTGGCTTGATTCTGCACGATCTACGTAGATATGCACACTCCGTACCAATGGTTACGGTTATGCCAATACATCTCCTTCCTACAATTAGCCGCATCAGCCTACTTGCCACAACAACTCTGGAGCATCCTCTCTTTTTGAGAATCGGATGTTAAAGGTCGAGTGAACCTCTGCGTACTAGCTCTGAGGTTGGGGAATCGTCTGCTAAACGACTGGCAAGTTTGAATGCGTGAATTGTACGTGGGCCCATTTCGACCTTGTGACTTGCATGTAGATGGTTAGTTGGCTTGTTCGGAGTCAAGTGCCTCATTGCTGTGTAAAAGGTATCCCTCTAGGAAGTGCTTCGAATCTACTTCATCCTGCGACGAAGACAATGACGAAGACAATGCTGGGGATGCTAAGTGCATTAAATTGAGTACTTCTTGCCAGAGCAGCAGGCGCTTTGATACTGCCTGGCGCCTTGTCTTCCTTGTCAGAATACATGGCAGAAGGCGGACGAGAGTTTATTGGAGTCGAAAAGACACTCGATTCACAGTAGTAACCGACTTTTGAGGGTTGAGCGGGAGTACTGCTGGCCGTGCCACGGACACCGTGCTTGCATTTGAGCTGCGAATGCATCAGCAAAAATTCCTTTCAAACTCTGCACACTCGCCTATTCCAACTCTTGTTGTGTTGAATCCAAGGCAATATTCAAACCTTGATTGTCGTCCTGTGCCTGGGCAATCTGCTTGTTCACCTGAACAAGCTTGACCTCCCTATCAGCACTCTCCTACTGCAAATCATGGATCTGTCGTCTCAACCTCTTCCGTCAGCACCGAAACCCTCTCCTTGGACATCCTCGCCTCAACATCGACTTCGGCCTTTTGCTTCAGCGCCATTTTGATGTGCATCTTATCTTCCCCTTGCCGACTGGTGACATCCTGCAACGCGCGATTTTCCTCATCAACGATGCGGCCACTTCAGTATTCATCTCTTCTCGCAGATCATCAGCTTCAGATTCACGTTCCATAACCCGGTGCGCATATTCCTCTGCTTCTGCGTCCCGTCAGCGCAGGTTATTTTCGAGGTGTTCTCTATTCTCGAGAACGAATTAGCGCTCCTTGCCAAGGTCCTCGATACGAGCATCACGTTGGGTGATCAACGCATTGAGATGTGTAACATCGTCCTGTTCGCCGAGACATTCAGACGATGGTTCGGCTTCTTCTGTCCTTGGATTGAGAAGAAGCATATGCACGAAATAGTTCGTACGGTGCTAGATTGGTGAGGCGGGAAGCAATGAGGTCGGCAGCGGAGTTACTCGGAGCGCAGGTGAGAATGCACATGTTAGAATCCTTGCGTGACCGGAACGAGTTCAGTCTCCTGGCGCTGTGGAGATTAAACTCGGTTCTCTGCCTATTGAAGCTATTGAAGCCGAGGAGGAGGGGGAGGGGTACATCACTGCCAGTGACTCTTCCATTTTCGTTTCTGCGACTTCACTTGAGGAGGAGGAGGAAGAAGAGATTGTCTATGAGAGACGGGTTGGGAGTAGGAGCCGGAGTATGCAGGCGCAATCCGTTCTTCGATTGACGAAGTCAAGGTCCGGAGATTCCGTATACTGGGAACAGGTTACCTCCACCAGCGTCATTGCCATTGTCTTCGACCGCCAGCAACCCCTTCACCCTCGAAAAATGCCCGAAAACGATCCGTGGACGAGATTCTCGGCGAGGACAGAGGAAATAAGAGAGAAGGCGAACTCGTCATCCGGATCTCACCTCGTACGTCCTCTGCAACCCTTTACACATCCGCACCCTCCAAAGGGATGAGGAGTCGGTAATGAATGACGGGAAGTGGGACGCTGCTGGAGAGTATGAGAGGAAGTCGGAATGGGAAGAGTCTAAAAGATCCAAGGAGCCCCATCGATAAGTGCGCACGAACCTGCCATGCCACTATGGGAATAGACATCGGGGGGGGAAATGAGTGCGTAGGGAAGTCGCATGAGCGACAGAGTGGCAGGCGACGTTGGAGGAGAGTTGGCAGAGGACACGGGGCCATTGACAACAGTGGAAAAGGGCTGGTCTTCTTTGACATAAGGCCCCTCCATGTCAAAAATGCCAAAACCAATTCCCGACTCAGGGAGGTCTCTTCGGATGGCCAATTTAATAGCTGAGAGACGACACGTGAGTGCTTTGAGGGAAATGGTGCTGGGCGGCGGCCTTTCTTGCTCGTCGCTGAGGTTTCTCTGCGTGGAGTTAAGTTGAGGGTAGGATCCCTTAGTTGGACTGCGGGATGTGTGCGATGTGGATCAAGATAGAAGAGACTGCCTGCCCAAGTGCCTACAAAGTAGTAGGATGAACTAGGATGACCACCAGCTATGCTGACGGACTGGGAGAACATGCAAGTTCCTACAAATAATTAGTGAGCAGCAGACTTGATATAAGCTTGATATGCTCGCATCTTTATTGGTTCACAAAAATGATTTTCACCGAAAGAATAAAGAGCAGTTGCTTGGGAATAGGACATTTAGGAATACAGAAGCATGGGTGCAAAGAGCTGGTGGCTGACTGCAGCGAACCTGGTTCTCACGCTTGCAGAGCAAGTAGCTCTGTTTGCTTCGCTAATTGACCAGACTTTTTTCTGCGAGCTCTTGCTGGAATTCGGCGAGCTGGGATGAAGAAGAGATATTTGAAGAGGATTTGCAAGCGGCAAAGCAAATACGCTGCCTGAAAGTTCCGTCCCGGGCACTGAGCACACCGCAAGGGAGACATCCAGGCTGAAATGCAGTGGCAAGCTGGCAGTACACGGCAATCACCTGATAACTTTTTTTTTTTGTTTTCCACCAGCGATCTGACATAGCCAAGACATAGCTGCAATTATGCCTAGTTCGCTGCACAGAGCACTCAATGAATTGGCTAAGCGCATCGAGGAGGGACTGCACCCAGACCTTCTGGCATCTATCAAGGAGAGTGAGCCAATGCAGCTCCACAGCGATTTGGCCAGCATGATTGATCCCTGCATATCAACTGATCACAACCTCGCAGATGTCTTCTTGGCCCTACTTGGGAGGCAGAAATCAACTTACCTGATCCTGGCCATGGCAGCTGCTGAGAGGACGCGAGTTGCTGGAGTAAAGAAGAAGGCAAAGCGCAGTTTTGTTGATGAAGCATTTGGCTGCACACTACCAGCAATCAAAACATTGGAGGTTGCCTTGCTGGATTCGTGCTATCCTCCAGCAGACCACTGGATCTGCGAGGATGAGGATATCCATAGGAGATGGAAGAGGTTTATTCGCAATCGCAAACAATTCGATGCACGGATAAGCAGGAAAAAGGTACACCTCCTAGATCCCAATTGCATAGTTGCAGATATTGCACCCGATCAAAGTGTAGTTTTGGTCTGTTGAGGTAACCCTGTGGCTTGGGTAATTCGGAACTTTTGTCCGAGTCAAGCTGCAACATTGTGGGCCAATGAAAGAGTATGCGAAGCAGTCACAATCTTGAAAAATATTAGGGTACCTGCTTCTATTTACTGCGAACTGCACTGATGAATTTCAGCTTGAAGATGCTGGGACTATCACACAGATTGGGTACAGTGCTGGTTCAAGAAGTAAAGCCCTGTTTCATTGGGCGCGCAATGTTCTAAGTCGAAAGCACAATGCGACTGAGCTCGAACAACTCAAATATGCCAACAGCTCAGTTTGTGCATTGTTTTGGAACCTCCTGAAGGATCGTGGCCCTCCAGAAGTTGTTCGTGACTTTGAGCAATGGATGGAAGTTATGGGTGGTAAGCGCATGGATGCTGATGCAGAGGGTATCAGTCCAACTGGTTCATACCAAGTGTGGGTAGATGGTGCACCAATCACATTCAACAATGCCAATCTGGCACCTCCTACTGCAGTCTTTGCCAAAAATTATGCACGGTGAGTTTGAATCTTTATTAATCACTATTTTGCCATTTGTACAGGCACGTCCATTCTGAAAAGCAGCTGCACATGTTTGCAGCAGCTTGGACTACCAGTCGCACCCATCCAAGTAGTGATGGTGGTAATTTCTTTCTTGCTGACTATGGCATTCGAATCCAAGCTGCAGCCAATACATTGATCATCTGGATGCCAAGCCAGAAACATGGGACAAGTCTGCAGCACTTGGATCCTAAAGATCCAGATCCTTCTTTCTGCCAAGCTGGTGCAGCATTTGTGACTTCTCCACGCATCAAGGATGCATGGGAAGAATATGTAGCAGGCAAAGTAGTGTCAGAGGCAGTAGAGACTTGGATGAGCAGCGATCAGGGTCATGGTGATCTTTGATAACTAAATTGATACTGTATTGCAAATATTCAGTTCTTGCCAATCGCAAACACTACAACTGCAAAAACAGGGCATCCACCTCCTGCTTTGCCAAGATATCTCCTGCATTCAGCCACATCAGCCTACTCGCCACAACAACTCTGGAGCATCCTCGCTTTTTGATGTTAGCTATTATCCAGGTATCTGCACAAATGCATACCTTGTCGAGCATAATTAGAATGCACTCCTTTGTATCATTCACCTCCACCTTCACATACAGTTCAGGATTGCGTCCTGACAAGAATACATAGCATGCTTGTTTCTCCCAGAGTTCCTTTATCATTATCAGCAAATTTTCATCATCAGGTGCAAAGGAGTCAAAGGTGGTTATTTGGAGACGAGTGAGTCATGGCAGGTTGTCCTTATTCAGAGCTTTGAGCAAGTCATTGGTGATTGTAACCCCGTAGTCTGTAATGCACAGAGACACCAGACTAGTAGGTGTGGTAGGGCAGCAAGGAAGTCATTGCCTCTAAAGAGATGACAGTCGATGACAAGAAGGGCGAGGTTGCAATGTTGCAAAAAGCTGCAGAACTCGATTCGAGGCCAGGATATGAGAAAAGAAGTGTTGTGAGAAGCTACAACCAATCGGCGCAGACAAGGAAAGGAAGAAAACTTGAAGACCTCTTGGAGGCACCGACAATCGCTCTCTCCTTGTATGACAATTTGCATTGCCATGACCACTTCTGATGTTGGTTTGCCAAGCATTACAGTCCGTGAGACCCCATTGAGTGTAATAGATTTCAGAAATGGGAGTTTGCTGATTAGATCACCATCCATGCATCTCCGGAATTCGACCGATATGACACTCTCCGGGAGCAAAAGATGTGTAGTTGGTTTGCCCTCAAACACAACAGTTAGAGGTCGGGTGCATGAAGTTAAGGCACATTTGGAAAGAGCTGGCACTTGGAACAAGGTGTCGATGTGTAGAAAAGATAAACGGTCCAGACAATGGTCCTGCAAATATCTGAAACTCGAGGGAATGCACCGACCCACAGACAAGCTGTGGATTCAACCAGAATGGCATAACAAGGCCTTGAATGCATTTAAAGTGTCTGATGTTTCAGAGTCACCAAATGAAAGATGCAGCGCCACGACAAGGGGAAATTCTTGTGATCGCTCAAGCAAAAGAGGAACTAGCATGGATAGGTGAGGGCAGATACATGATATGAACTGCATGGTGGCCCAAAAGCTTGGAACAGCCAAAGTAACCTGTCTCCAGCTTTGACAGACTGAGCTGAGTGTCAGAGCTTATGGTTGCGGTTTGAAATTCGTTATTGGTAATCCACGTGACATCTGCTAAATATGGCGGTCACAGTAACTAAACCGGTCGAGGTTTAACATCCCCCCTTGACCGACGTATGGTTTGAACCCTCATCTAGATGAAATACTACTTAAAATCCGGACGCGGGTGCATCAAAACCCAGTGGGAAAAAGCTACCCCCGGCAATGTGAGAAATTACAATTAAAAATGACGGATTGAGGGTTTGAGTATTGGTGTGAGAGGTGATAATGTGGATGAGTTTGATGAGCTCTGAGTATGAGCGATGGAGTTTCTGATACTCGAGTTCATAGAATAACTTGAAGATATTGTCATGATGGAGTGGGATGACTCGGAGTGACTCAGTATCGATACCCGAGCTTGAGTGTGAGTGATGTTCAACATATAATGTTGGATATACTGTAGTGATTGTGGTGGAATTGGATAGGTGGGGGATAGGGATCCCTATACCCTCTATACCCCCCCTCGATGAAGTCAGCTGATGCATAAGCAGCGGGTGATGCACGGCAGGCATAAGAGTAGACCCGGAAGCATGATTTCGATGTTTTTTAAAAAAAAATTCTAGGATATATTAGTAAAGTCTTCCATCTGGAACGACTTATCTGATTTGTTTTGGTTTCAAAAAAAATATTTGCTCGATGGCCCCCAAAAAATATCAGATAGAGGCTCAAAGGCCTAGGGTTTGGCTCAGTGGCCTACAAAACGCTGGCTCAGTGGCCATTACAAAAATTTGGCTCAGTGGCCATTACAAAAGGTCTGGCTCAAAGGCCATTATGGGGAGCGTCTGTCACCGTAAGGCTTGATCAGAGCCTACGTTGCTTCCACCAAAAAAGTCCGGCTCAAAGGCCAATTGGTACTGCTCAAAGGCAAAGTCGTTGGGCTCAAAGGCCAAATATCATCGCCATAAGCGGCATCAGTTATAAGATAACCGGCATCAGCTGAAGAGCTGGAAACGACACTGCTCGATTAACTGGTCCATGTAACAAATGGATCCAGAGGACATCATCATGAACTTGAAATTAAGACTCAGATTGATTAAAATGAGTCGACGACGCTGAATTGAAAACAATATTTGGCGGTTCAAGTTAAGTGAATGTAAGCTGTAACCGACGGCAGCGTCCCGCTGTCGGTTGTAAGCTGCGTTCCGAGTCAAGTTGAAACCAATGATAGCATCCCATCATCAGCTCCAACGTTGAAGATAGAAGCTCAGAATTTTGCTGGTAGATCAATGAATAGATGATGTCGAGCTGTATAATGATGAGTCGCAGATGAGGTTTAGGTTTAAGTCGCAGACGGGGATACAATGAAGGTTTGTCAGACAGAGTTGATTATTAACAGTGTCAATGGATAGCAGTGGATCGATGGTAAAGTTGTTGGTTTGGAGACCGCGGGACATCGTCATAGTAAACGATAGTTGTAGTTTCACCAAACTTCGAAGTCACTGGGACTGGTCGTCATGGTGATTAGTTCCGGGTATGTAGTTGCATTCTCGCCATCAAGCTAGTGTAGCAGGGATACAACGTGTGGGGTTGTGAATTGATGATTGACATAAGTGCGTGAGTAGGCGTCAGAATTCTGAGATTTCAATAATGAAGACAAGCTGCGATACAGCTGTCGAGTTGGTACTGTGGACTACTAGTAGCGAGATCTTGCTCTGAAAACAAGCTTGATCTATAGGGGCAAGCTAAGTCCTGGTAGGCTGTTGCTTCGTACACAGCTGTAATAGTACTGAATTCAGAGTTTTGGCGACAGCAAAGAGCGGTAAAGATTCAGCGGTCAAATTGATGGGTCGAAGACCAGAGTAAACGGCCATGTAGATGAGCTCGAAGAAATAGGGGAGCCCAAATGTTGGTGATTTTTTTAGTGTGAGAGAACAATGTATTGTTGAGTTGGAAGATTTATAATGATAATGCAGATGTTCTCGAGCTGGAATGCAGGCAGAGCGGGGCCCATAACCTGTCAGAGCTTATGGTTGCGGTTTGAAATTCGTTATTGGTAATCCACGTGACATCTGCTAAATACGGCGGTCACAGTAACTAAACCGGTCGAGGTTTAACACTGAGCAAAAAAGCGGGTCCTGTAGCAAGCACTAAGGCAGCTTTGGACTGATCAGAAACACAGTGCTTGAATATTTCTGTCAATAATTCTGTCGGTAGAGAATTTATGGATACTCTGTCCATGTTAAGCGCTAAGCACTAATTGCAGATCAGCGTCAATACATGAAGTTGTGTTTGCTTAGCAATTTATTCACAGGCTCACAACAGTCGGCAATTCAGAATTGCGATTCCAATCTCATCACAAACTTCTGAGGCTCTGACCACAGTTTCAACACTTATGGTGATCTCGTTCAGTCCTCTCCTGCTAAACTCATCGCGAAGAAGTACCCTATCCTCAAAATAGAATCAGGACACATTGTCAAAACCAGTGCCATCGACGATGCACGCATCATCCAAACACCCTCATCCTCAGCACCGGTTCCAAACTCATCGTCGCTCGTCTCAACTTTGTTGACCATATCTGGTAGACGCAGCGATGTGAGCAGTGATTCAAATCGGAAGGCTTCGACAAATTCAACCTTGTAGTCCAAGAAAGCAGCGAGCACAGTCTGGTGTCCTGAACTGACTGATATCATGCATGCCAAAACTTCGCTAATGAAGGCTCTGACTTTGAGGGAGCAGGTATGCAGTGCGTAAGTGATATGTGTAAACAGGGTCGGAGATGATATAGCTCTTTGAAAGCCAATCTACGAACAATAAGATGAGCGAAAAAGCGTCGGTGCGACTAAATAAACAAACCTCCGTGTTAAGGACATTCCGAATGCACTTGATGGTTTCAAAAATATTGTTCGTCTCTACTTCCAACCCTTTCAATTGAACACGAAGTTCATTAGCCCTTGCATGCGAGGTCTTCCCATTCCTCAGTGTGTCCGCGGTAGACGTCTCTTTGTTCTTCTTTTCCAAATCATTCTGGACGTGTGAGATCAACATCAGGAAAAGTCCACATTGCTAATTCTAAACAATTACAGGTAACTTCTCAATAATTATCATAAGTTGACGGAAATAGGATCATTATAGCAATTATCATAATTTCAGTATTTAAAGGGGTCCCCAATCCACTTAGTAGAATTATTGACAGTTATCAATAACTTATGCATATATTCTCCTCAATATTTGATACTTATGAAACTTATCTCTGCCTTATATATGGATAGTAATGACCTGCATTGCTATAGTACGATGGCACATGAATGTTCTACATGCATGACCCCCTCAAACTCAGTTGTCCCACTCAATCGAGTTCACAATATCCTCCGTTTTCCAATTGTGGGAAGCTACTGGACACGAAGCACTAAAAAAACTTAGACTGGTATCTGATCTTCAGCTGAACACGTACGATGCACCCAAATAGAACTCATGCGCAAACTTATGGTATCCTCCTGGCTTCATCTCCCTCAACGAGCTTAACGTGTCACTGTGGAGAGCAAATTTTGTGGTAAGAGTTGCATTGGAGAAATCTTTTGTCGCCCCTTCAGCCCATTGTTTGAGGACCGCGGCTACCTTCAAACATCATTAGAGGTGTCCGTTGCATCAAAAAATGATATGTACCCCGATTGTTGCCCACGTCATCAATGATGGTGGGATCTCCAGCTCATCGGGCACAGAGTCCATGCATGACTTGAAGGCATCCGGGTTTTCAGAAACAACTTTGCTGTTTGGTCCATCACTAAAGAAGGCCTTCTGAAGAATTGTCTTGTACATCGGGTTTTGGTAGAATCGTTTCGTGTTTGGATTGCCCTAGGTGTAGTAGGTAATTTGATCAAGGAGATCAAAGATGACGTACTTCAGATGTAAGCGCACAAGTGAAGACATTCTTCAAGTAACAGCCTCACTTTTTTTTTGTCTGTGGGATCAATTCCGAGCACCATCGAGAGCA
>QLOY01002006.1:0-18087 GCA_003313965.1 Megacollybia marginata
TCAACACTGCCTCAGCTTGACTGCACCAGAAATGTGGAAGTACCGCATTGTTGGTGTTGAAGTGTCAGAGTCCATGTGTACAACAGTGGTTGCTACTAAGTATGAGCAGAAAATCTCATAGTAACTCATCGTTGGCATTACAAGTTCGAACGTCCTGTCCCACTCAGCTACTTTCTCTCTCTCAAGAACTGATTACGGTAGCTTTCATAAGCGAGAGTGCAGTAGGCACGTTTATGCTTAAATTCACGGATCTTGAAAACATATCGAACCGTGAATGATGTGATCTGGTCGGCGATCATGCATATCATGACCGGGACCCATTTTAACCCAGTACAACAGAAAGAATCCACAAGATGATAAGAGTCAGAGTGTCGCAGATACTGTAAATCAAGAGTTGCATGATTTCTATGTTCATAGTAGCGACATATCCATTCGAATCAACATCCTTTGCTTTCAAGATTCCGGATTTCAATGATGTATACACGATTTCTAGAATCTTTCCCCAATCTTTCCCTGATAGTGATGAGTCACGGCCATTGGCAATTCTTCAATGGAAGCAAAGGATGACCGAACATTGGGAAGAAGGGATTTCCAGCTGTTAATGAAAGCTGAACGTCGGGTGACATGACATCGATGAAGATTTCACAGCCACAGGATAGTATCACTCAACCTGTCTCTCAGTGAACACGGAATGATACCCCGGTCAACCTCAGATTCAAAATCTGGATATACTTCATATCAAATACTTAGCTTCATCACCCACCAACTTGAAACGTTATCGATACAGATTCTGCTGCGGTCTTGTGAAAATGTCACGATGTTACGCCGTGTCACACTGCCCATCGTTGCAGCCAACATTCGTCGCTGAATCTAAACATTGTGCTCTTCGTCGAATATGCTACAGCTGCCATCTAGCTCAGTACGATGCATAAAGCCTGCTCAGAAAACATCAAAGTCAACGGTAGTCCTGAATTCACGGGGCGTATGTCCTTTTCTTTGTTCCACCAGTGATGTGTTAACGAGCTATAGGGAATTAACAAAGCGGAGGAATGAGACTGCTATTTCAGTGAAGCTTAGCGTTGCGATACGCTGCACGTATCCTAGTAAGTTGTTGCGTCTGTTCATAGACGATCTGAAATTGTTATATCATAGACGATCCTCTTATTTGCGAATCTGGGGCTCTCTGCCAGCATTTTCTTCCTGCAAGAGTTCACCTCGCTGCGTGAGTTGCCTCACCAGCCACGCTATGTATAGGTTTCCCTCCATGTATATCGGCTGTTCCGCTAACACGAACGTTCTCGAGAATCTCGCTGGTTCTTGGTGTAAGTTACACATTTCGTTTGGTCGTATTCTGACTTTCCTCCTAGTGTATCCTTACTCCCAGGGCCTTTCTTTACTCCCAGGATATCGCCCTTGCGTGAAACGAAGCCTTCTAGCACAGTCAGCGGGACAGAAGTGCATACCCAGTCGATTGGTTCTTACTTGGCGTCACATAATCGCGGACCGTCTTTCCTGCGATTGTTGTTGGCACCGACGTGTATTTCTCGTACACAGCACTGGTGGGCTCGCATTTCCTTAGGTGAGGGGAAAGGAGTGTCAGGCGGACGGGACAATGTCTTGCGTCGTGTACGTGGGTTGAGCAAGGAAGGAATTGGCAGAATCTTTCTCTGTTGGGTAAGCGTCTATAGTCCCATAATATATCCGACTTGACGAGTATACAGCCTGCAAGAAAGCGAACTTCTATGAGTACGTATACAAGTTGGTTCCCGTACCCTAGCTAATCGTTCACTAATAGGTTACTTGTCTCGCATCCCAGAGTTAGTTCGCGTTGGGTTCACGCAAAGTTGGCATTTCAGATATGCTCGAGTGCATGCTCCCCTCCGGAAACCGAAACCGAACCAGGTGTGTTATCAACCAGACTCTGGATTGGAGGTTTTCGCAGTGGAGACAGTAGAGCTAGGAAGGTGAGGAAGAGCGGAAACGTTGCAGAGGAATCTCGAGCCTGAAAGACCTTCTCGCCAGAGCTCGGACTTGTAGCGGCTTTCTGTTGATGTTTTCCGTACATTGCTAACCAAGTTCAATACGGGTGTATTATTTGTAGCTCGTACTTTGTATGCTATAGTCTAGATTAATGCAATAACAATCGGCGATACCATGTGATCACACTCCGTCTTACCTTCTGATTTGACCCACCATCCGGTCTCTGGCCTCTTCAGTACTCTCTGTCTCTGCGCCAGGTCTCAAAGAGTGTCAGGAGACACGATGTGAGCTCGTCGAGGCTCTATCTCCGCCCCGCAATCGGTCCATAACAAGTCTGGTATTTAATCGAAATTTGCAACATGCCAACATCTAACTTCTCGGTAGTACGTCCGCAAGAGACTTGTAACAAGGAGTACGATTCGAATCGTGTAAGTGGCATTGCAGTCTGTCGTTCCAATTCTTAATCTAGCATTCCGAACCAGTCTCTGCCTCGGGCATAAACAAATCACGAAACTAGATTCCATTTCCGCATAGTATCTCTACCGTGCAGTCTCTCTTCCACTCCCGTATCCAGCTGCCCAGCTTGCCGTGTTTCCGTCATGGTGTCGCCAACCTTGCCTCCGACGGCCACAAGGTCTCACAAACAAGCTTTAAAATCGAAAATATACCGGAATGAAATATTCTGCTTCGTTATATGCCTAGCATATCGTCCCTATTCATCTCCTCTACGCTCCTCCCTCAACGTTCGAATCATCTAATCCGAGAAGTAAGCCTCTAGACCGTCACTAACTCACGTATATTGACGATTTTGTTGTTTCCAGCGGTGGCTTCTCGTCCCTGGATCTTCTTCGCTCCGCTCACAGATGCGTTAGTTGGTCCGGAAATCGCACTCGTACAGAGCAGAAGGTTGCAACGACTGTTTTGCAACCTCCGCTCCCGTGTCTGTCGCCTTGTGGAGCACAACAACTTACCATGTAAATTCCTGCTACTTTCAGTACCCGGAACGGAACACGTGCCATCCAGCCTCAACGCCTGCGCTCACTTTCCATTAACTCAATATCCTGGTTTGAGGCTCTCCGAGCCTCATTATCCTACTGCTTACCTCGATTCACATCTAAAAAGTTTCCTCCAGCTCTGACGACACTCATTCCAACTGTCCGCCCTCTGCGCTTTCTTGTCCAACCACAAGTTCACAATGGTTCCTCTACGATGCTGCCTCTACATTTTGACCTCACACTCCTACTCCTCATCATATGCATTCGATTCGGACACTGCTGCGTTAATTCCGCAGCTACCGATTCACAACCTAGGATCTCGCAGTTTTAGAACAGCGGGAAGCTGAGTTTGACCAAGGAACAACGGCGGAAGAGACGGGTGATGTGGGAGCTTAAATGGCTGGCTGGGCATATGGCTCCTGCAACCAGAAACGACGAAGGTGATTTTGAAGGTTTCGAGGATTCCGGTGGTAGGGCTACGCCATACAAAGCTATTCCTTCGCTCTCTTACGGTCAGCTCACGATGTATGAGACAATGAGGAGGAAGAAGCCGGTTCGGATGGGATAACCTACGCCCGCTCATCCAATTCCGTGAATGGAGGCACTCACAGCGGCAGAAGGTCTAATTCAGATTCGAGGACTAGCTCCTCCTACTCGTGCTGGTGAGACAGCCTACCTCGTTCCAACATCGAAATCTCGCAGCGCTAAACACAGCGCTAAACATCCCTCATCGTTCAAAACCCACTTCTCCGCGTCAGTCGCTTCTGCGGGTCAACACAATACAAGAAAGCATTGGAGAATGGGCTAAAGCTGCCGTAGAGAGTCTGCAGCTGGCGTTGGACCCCCCCACCACTTTCTTCGACGACAGCTTCGCATTCCTTGAGCGGATTCCCAAGCCCGACGTTCTCCCGTTTGTCGGCTTCATTCGCCAAGGCTCCTTCTCCGTTACGTTCTCCTTCCAAGCCAACACCACCATCGAAAGCGAAACCGGTGATTACAGAGACGACTTTACGAAAGCCACTTCTATTCGGGAAGAGCTCGGACATCCCCGAGGATCCCGCGTCTGCGCCTTCCATTCCATTGGAGGAGGTACTTCATGATGAGCTGAGAGAGTCGGTGAAGCGGATTCAGGAGATGATGCTGATGCCAGCAGCGAGGGGAAAACCAACGCTCACATTGCCGTTAGGTGCACTCACTACTCCCACTCCCACTTCTGCAACGTTTCCTCCGGCATTGGATGGGAGTATACCCAAGGAAGAGGAGACACCTACAAACGCCACGAATGGACAAGCGGAGAAAGCTTCCAGCATTCCGTCTTGCTCACTGTGATTTGTCATCGTCAAATAAAATTCGCCCCCACCACAACGGGTTCATCACTGGCTTCACAGTCACGAAATCTGCTAGAGGACCCGCTCCTTAACCAAGGCTTGGACTACTGAAAGTCCGGAGGATGCATGGAACGTAAAGGACGAGAAGTGATGCATCGTTCTGCTTCCTCGCTTGCTGATGCAATCAGGTTCGATTTCGATACGCTCTTAGCCTTAAGCAGGGCGTATTGTATGCGTCAACTGTTTTCGCGTTCCGCCGTTCTCTCGACCGTCTGAGAGTGTAGTAATAAAGCATCGAGAGGTAGGTTCCTGGCTGCCGCTATCTCACAAGCTTGTTGATAATCCTGCTGCAGTCCACTATGGTTATGTTGTCAGACGCCCGTCGAGTTCGCAGAGACTCTATGCACCCGGGCCTCGCTGTTTCCGGCCCGTACGAGGTTCAAATTCTATATCTTCTCCCCTCGTAGGTCCTGTTTCCTCTTCAGCATCCAACTGCTCACCCGTGCACATTTCTAGCTCTACCACCACTGTTATGGGATCTTGCTGCTTCCAACGGCCACGACGCTTCCAGTCGGGCTTGAAAATCGTCAAATACGTCGGAAGGGCTGCCTGAGGACTGAACCTCGGGTCTGTGGATGTTTCGGATGCGTAGGTAAGAATAGTACGTCGTCTGGTTCTATCAATATTCATGGCCGCAGTTAGGTGAAATTTGGAAAATTTGTTTCGCTATGAGCAGGGTAGACTGCATGCGCTCGTCTAATCCTCATTTCGTCTCGTTAATACTGTTTAAAGCTAATATCCTTGTGGTGAGGACAGTAGAATTTCATTATCACCAATACCGCACCTCAGTCCTATCCCTTGTGGACAGTATTGAAATCTTCATAATCACCATCGACAAGCTAATGCAAAGAACGCGTTGCACCTATGCGACTATCGAACGCATTGTTCGCCTATCGAGTATATTACTGTACTTGTAGTATACCGCAATCCTTTCTTTAGACTGTTTGGTACCCATACAAAATAAATACTAAAAAAATTCCATCACTGCGTTTCTGAAAACTGGATACTGAATAGTGATACTGACTATGGCGAATGATTCATCCTCGCGATACATTCCTGGACTCGTGCCTCTTAAATTAACTCGAATAAACACTGCTCAATACACAAATGACTTCACTTCTTGGCACTCTCAACAAAAATATCACTCTCCATCCGATACTCAACGCTCCTTTCCACATTAATCTGCAGTGTCCTCCGATCTTGGCTAGGATCGAGGTATGGTGGTGTTCCCGGATCTTTTGGGCATTCTAGTGGACGACCCTCGGCATTCCTCATACTCATCGCTGAGAAAAAAACGAGAAAAGAAGGATCATCGTGTTCAGACCCAGTGGCATTGTATATTTCATAACTGGTTTTGCCGCGGTGGATGGTTAGACGGGTGTTTAGACTGTAGCGGAGATCCGAGGAGTTAGCCATCCATCATAGTAAGGTACGCAGTGTAGGCTTACGCGACCAAGAGAGAATTGGCGTAGACTTCTGCATCGTTAGCGATGCAGAGGGGGAAAAACGATTGGCTCACGTTTCGAAATTGCAAAATGCAACCCCAGGAAAATGAGTTATTGGGGAAAACGACCCACTGTCGAAGGACTCAAGTTAGCCGTTATAGCGTGGAAAAGGGCAACTTGGCGGACTCACGCAAATCAGAGAAATGATCGTTGCTACGCTAGGAAATGTGATGAGAGACGAAAGGGACCATGCGGTACTCACACAGTCATACACCCTGCTTCGAACGCATATAGAATCAAAGAATCGATGACTTGGTTGAGTCTGTCAGTACGTTATTGAGTGAATACCACCGACGAGGAAGAAGCGTACCCTTTGCCTGCAGTGCGACAATTTTGAAGTAGAATCAACAACGACATTGTGATTAAGAAATCGACTACGA
The DNA here is from genome assembly GCA_003313965.1 of Megacollybia marginata. NCBI lineage: Eukaryota > Fungi > Basidiomycota > Agaricomycetes > Agaricales > Porotheleaceae > Megacollybia > Megacollybia marginata. The sequence goes on from QLOY01002006.1 coordinate 6,249, forward strand.
CAGAGAGGGATTGGCCGACTGTGAAAACCCACTGAAGGACGATTCTCGTTAGCTCCAGTCGGGGGGGAGGGGTACGTACGTACGTGATAATGCTCGACGAATTGTGAGAAGTCTGGTCCGGATCTCACCGTATTACAGAAACACTTACTAGCCCCTTTGATGCCCGCCACTAGCCAATCGCTCGTGGTCCGTATTTCATGTGAGGATGCCATACCTGTGGGCCGAAGAAGACCATTGATAATTGGAGAACCGAGAAACAGTATGTAGATGACAACCGGGAGGCGAAGAGGTTTTCCAAGGGTGGGCTCATCGCCGGTTGTGACGTAAATGTACTTTCTCCGCAGTCCACAAAAGACATACGTTACCTTAGTTTCAGTCGTACCGCACTCGAACACACTGAGAACCAGGAACTTGCTAGGTGATAACGCGTTAAATGAGCCTGAGCCGGTTGGAGAAGAGCGCCTGGATGGTGAAATTCGGGCTCAACCCACTTACTAGAGTAGCTATACATTGAAGGCTTTATCATGCTGAGTAGGTCATACTTCGTCTCATTGAACCGGAAGTCCGGGACATGATAATGACATGCTCCGAATCAACCATAAACCGCCAAATTAAGATTGGCCTCGGTGTGATATGATTAAGACGGTAGCTTAGTTCAGCTGCTGAAGTGATACACTATCAGTCTGAAAGTTATTTGGCTCTCGAGAGTTGTTCGATCCGTAAGCAGAGCTTCTTTTAAGTACCTACTTCGAGCTTCTCTAATACAGCGCAGCACTATTCAGATTTTTTTCTCCGTGACTTCATATTGACCTTTTAGTCAATCGGAATGAGAACAGGTCTTACTGAGAGGTTATCTGATAACCTGTCGATGAACGTCCCACGCGCCTGGCCAAACTCCGGCAATTGCAAAGCCTTGAGTGCGGAAAAAACAAGACTGTGGCAGTTTTACTTACTTCAAGAACAAAAGTGGAGTGCAGTGCGATTGATCACCACTTGCAGGGTGTGACGCAGGATACCATCTCGATTCTCTGGGAGAGTGCTAAGTAATCCTCAAGTTCAGTAGTAGTGTGATACCAGCATTAAGCTACTCGAACATTATATACTATGATTGTTGCTCTCGAACTTAAAACTTAAACTCATCCTGCTGCGAGACACCTTTCCAACTCCTTGCCCCATTCAATCCACCTTCCAACGTTCCGAGTGATCGTGTATAAACATTACCCCCCTGCAAAGTCACAAATATATCTGTCACATTCACTCCAAGTACTCCCTTATCTCCAAGATCGAAATCGATACGGAGTCCCTCTGGATCCATAGATCGGACTCGAATTCCGTCACATTGTGATGAGACTATAGCGCCGTTCTGAGCAACATATGCGCTTAGGTACTGGGTGCCGTTTGGATGTACAAGGTCGAACCAGACGATGGAGTAAGGTCCTAGCCTTCCGTGTCCCCAGAGCCAGCTCTCCACATTCTCAACAAACGGTTGGTCACCCCAGTTCTGTCGAGGATTCAATCTAGGTATATAACAGAGAACTTGAAAAGCGACTCACCTTGTCATGATATCCCGATCCAACGAATTCAAGTCTACTGGCTCCAAACAAGACATTTACCGTGGCGATAGCATCTGGAATCGCATTCGACCAGCCAATATGAGGGCCGACTTGCATATTTTGGCCCTCTTCGACGGGTCCACACGGATAGTGCGCCGGAGCAATCTAGTAAACATCTACATTACATTCCTTCGAATCAAATCACAAACTCACCGACTCGAAAATAACCGTCCCTTTAACTCCCAAAGCTGGCGCATCAAGCGATACTACATATCGTGATAGATCCGCAGTTCCTTCCCAACTTGCCCCTGTTCCACTCCATAGCCCCGATGATCCTTCTCCCTCAACCTCCACAATCGCCTCCATGGCAGGTAGAGTCACAGAAACGGAAGTCCCATTTGGGAAGGAAGCTGAGATAATAACAGAATCAACAGTGATCTGTGGTGCAAGAAGGGCGAATCCCCCGTCTGTTGCAGTGAAAAAGGCGATAACAATCGAAGCGTTTGAGTCAAGAGACACAGCATCAAAGTACCACCAATCAAAGGAGGTTGAATTTACTGGAGTTACTTTGGGTGCGTCCAGCCCTGATGACGAAGAGAGGAATTCGGCTTTACTTGGGTGTGAATCGGGTACGGTTGGGATTATGAGTTTCGAGTTGGATGCAGACGCAGATGTACAAGATGTTCCTGTGATTAGCAGGAAGGACGTTAGAACGATGCAACCAAAGTAAGTGAACATGACTTCTCGCTAGAACAAAGACACTGGTCCTTGTCCCTTATATATGTACGTATGTACGTATATTCGATATCACCGTTCGGCTCTGCAGGGAAACTCAACGAGGTGTTTCAGATTCGTTTGGTCATAGTCCAGCTGGCCAGACTGATCCGAGAAGGACGGCTTCAATTACAGAAAACCTATATTCAAGTTATGGGTGCTAGCAGATGATTTTGTCGACACAATCAATGTGAGCTACTCTTCCCAATATCTTCAACATCCGATGATTATACGTCTATCTGTTAATCTATACTCCGATCCATCAGTTATGTACTCTCGTAAGTATCCATCCTTAGGTAAGAGGTATCGTTTCCATTAAACGACACAGTTAACCGATAGATGGTTAACCAGCCGTGGTCTACGGTGGGTTGCCAAATACGGCAAGTATTTCCATTCCAAGACTGACTTTTGTCCGACTGGGTTGTTTTGACTGTTTCACAACCATGTGGACCAGTGGTACCTGTTTTATGTGGTTCTGGCTTTGCGTCTACTTTTAGGCACATGAGGATAACTGTGTAGACCCAACCTTTAGCACCCTGCATATATTCACTCAAACTGGCGCTCCACTCTCATCCAATACGGCAAGGCCCGCTATTGATCTTTCTATACAATTCAGAAGTATGGTTTTTATAGGATAGCTTCTCTGGGTATACCTTCGTGTCCGTCATAGCACTCACACTTCCAAAGTACTGTCATTCAGTTGGTACAATACTGGGTTAACAGGATAGTTGCAAGTTTTGTTCGGAGTCGAGCATTTTAGTTACCGTGATGGTTCTTAGGATTGACATGAGTAGCAATCTACTCTGAGATGTACTACTGTTGTTCAGTTGGTAAATGCTGTGTAAGCGGAGATCGAGGATTTTTCTTGCAACGGGATGGTTCTATTCTGCCTCTCCGCTTTTATTCGGAACCTACTCAACTGAGAATAGAGGGTTTCCACCCTGTTTTCATCGGCTTGAATTGATATCCCTGCATCAGCAAGCGAATGGTACTATAGCTTGGGCGTCGCCTTTGTTCTCATTTGAAAAGTCACATGCGCACTGTGAGCCCTTTACCCGCATCAACGATGAGTGTGGAGAATCGAGTCACTCCGGCTGCTGCGAGTAATCTGTTGAGTCCTGCTGAGAATGATATTGGCAGAAGAGACAGTTGACAAACCATTTGATTATCGGATACGTTTTCAACCCGTCGGTTGAATAAGGACTCGGTTCTGCAGTTTGTCTGCAGTTCTGTTAGACTAATCACTGAGTACTGAGTTTTAATGCGCACAAACTTGTGACAAAGCTGTGCACTAAAGTAATAACCAACTGTTGAGCCCGAATGGTTAACCAAAACATTCACCGTGGCACTGTGTTCGGTTTGCTCCTCGTGTTCACCCATGTATGAACTTCCAGATGCGTATTTAATTCTTCCGGACAACGCATGGTATTACGGTATGTAATTTGTCTCCCAGGATCCGGGAATAAAAAAACAGATCAGCAATCAGCGCTCAACGCGCCAGTCTTCATCAAAGCGTCTATTGCTCACGTATAATATTTAGATCGTCTACGAACATAAGCAGACATATCCAAGCTGCAGTTCAAAAATAACCCTAACACGTGCCTATCGGCCCGGTCGCATTGTTCGGGCAACGCGGATTCCACTGGGATCACAAGTGTTTCAGCTCCGTACTACTGCGATATTCCAGTAGCTCATACTGATTCCTCTTGGTGAATTTTCACCTTACATTTGTTTCTTGCATTCAGTGAGCTGCAGCGGAACGTGGCGGTGCTAACTAGCGCCAGCTTACGGCACGATACCCCCAAACGGAGGTCGGAACAAAGTTCCAAAAGGACAATCGCCAAACAATCGGCAATTGCTTTTGAAATATGGTAATAATAATCTTGGTATGTACCAGTCTGTGCTAGTGTTTTACCTTTTCTTGCTCAGTTTTGAAGCAACGACCCAAGAACCGTCGATATTCTTACTTGCCAATACTGCAGCCTACCACAAGCCTATCAAGTTTTCGGGGAACACGGGTTTTCATCTGATTCTAATGTTTGAGAATGCTGTCCCTGATGTCAGAGCACCGCATGGTAGCACCGCATGATGCGTTTCTTCGGCCAAGAAGAGTATAAAAATCCCAGTCTGATTTCACGTTTTTTCAGCTGGTCTCATCTTAAAAATTTCAGATAATCTTTCGACACGATGCAATCCAAGTTTTTATTTATGGTTCTTATTTCTAGCCTCGCAGTCAATGCGTTGCCAGTGCCTGCGTCGCCAAAGTAAGTGCATTGAGTAGCTTCGCCTCGTTCTGACCCTTTCTGCTATCTGAAGCCTTCAAGAACTGATTCGGTATATTCTTTGTCTCCAAATGGAGAGTTGCTCATAATCTGCAGGCGACAGCCAGGGGGTAATTCGAAAGGCGGTGCAGCCAACTCGGAGGGCAGATCTTCTACGGTGCGTTCTATTTTGACTGAGTTCGATTCAAATGCTGAACCCGAACAGCCTAGTCCTCCACCACCTAGATATTCTCTTGAAAACTCTGGTAACCAGTATGCTGATTTTCTGCACCTTTAGTGACTCTCATCATTTGCAGTTTTACCGGTATTTTTGATATTTCTTTTCCTTGGTCACGGTTTTCATTTCCTTAGTCGACCAGAAATCGGAAGTCACACTCTCGTACAAACCGGATTCTACCCCTGGTGCTTCAGGTATTTCGTTATCTCGCTTTTCTGATCCTGGTTCAGTGGATCTTTAGGCAGCGGACCACCGCCTACTCCCAATCGTGCCACAAAACGTACTTTGATATTTATTTGTCTCGTCGGAATCTAACCTTGTTGAACAGCTACGGCAGCTACGCATACGGACGGTCACCAACTCCCACAAGTGATTTCTTTTTTCGGTTGCTCGAGTCAAGTACTGATACGTTTCTGAATACTTACCAGGCGTCATCTTCAGTGAGCCATTAGACGTGATTTGCATCTGAGCACTGACACGTTACCGATAGCAGGGCGGATCATGGAGTGCGGTGAGCCACCACATGTGGTATCTTTCTTCTTTCGAGAATTGAACGTTACGGATAGCTTACGGGCAGGCCTTCCGCAGCCCAACGGCAGGGTGCGACGGTGAGTCGCCAGACGTCTTCTATTCCAATTCAATTACTGAGACGTTCGGATAGCACAACCAACCTTCTTCTTCGGTGAGCCACCAGATGTCATTTATTCTAATGTGATTACTGAGACATTCGTATAGTATGCAAGTCCACAACGAGCCGTTTCGATTCGAGTACTGATATATTCGGATAGCATCCATTGTCTGCTGTGCACACGATGCCTGGTGAACACGTGAGTTACACAGATCGATTTATATAATGGACAGTAACTCAGTTTCTTTTCGCGTCCGATAGCACGACAGACCTTCTTCGGTGAGCCGATGTCATTTATTCTAATGTGATTACTGAGACATTTGGATTAGTATGCAAGTCCACAACGAGTCATTTCGGTTTTGTTTCGAGTACTGATATGTTCAAATAGGATACATCGTCTGCTACAGTCGGGATGCCTGTTGAAGACCCTGCAAAACCTGTGAGTTACACAGATCGGTTTAAATAATAGACGGTAACTCATTTTCTTTTCACGTCCCACAGCCCAAGCCTGGTATGAAGGAGAGATATCAGCGTAAGAAAGAAGAAATAAAGTCGAAGCTTGTGAGTCCATAATTCTATTTCTTTCGAGTACCCGAGGCGTTTAACCTTAACTTGAAGACGGGAAAGTCCAAAGGCAAGCAAACGGTGAGTCACCAGATGCGATCTCGTTTTTTTTTTTTCGATACTGAGACGTTTCAATAGCAGCAAAACGTCCAGAGCAGCTTCGTGCCCGTGAGTGACCCCCTTGGTTTCATTTTCGAGAAACGAGACATGAATAGCACGACGGTACCGTCGGTAGCAGCGGTGGCTTTGTGAGTCAATCCCAGTTCTTTTCGTTTTCGAGTACTGAGATGTGGATAGGCTCCTCCTGTGAACCATGTAAGAAGCAATTTTATTTTGTCCTTGGTACTGAGACATGAATAGCTTCCGCAGCCTGATCTCAGTGTGAGTCAACTAATCCATTTATTCTCGTTTCTGACGTGACGAATAGGGTTCACATGGTCGAAATTCGAGGCCTGCTCCTGTCTACTCCGTGAGTCGTCAGATGTAATTTCGTTTTGCGAGTACTAAGACATAACGAATAGGGTTCACACGGTCCTTCGCACGGTGGGATGCCTGCTCCGATGCTTGCCCATCCTGTGAGTCGTCAGATGTGATTCGTTTTGCGAGTACTAAGACATGACGAATAGAATGATCTGCCTTTGCAGCCTGCTCCTCCGCCTGGCCCTTTTGTGAGTCGTCAGATGCAATTTCATTTTGCGAGTACTAAGACATAATGAATAGAGTCCATATCCGATGTCTGCTCCGCAGAATGCCCCTGTGAGTCGTCAGATGTAATTTCGTTTTGTGAGTACCAAGACATAACGAATAGGGTCCACATGGTGCGATGCTTGCGCAGCCTGCCCCTGTGAGTCGTCAGATTTAATTCCGTTTTGCGAGTACTAAGACATAACGAATAGGGTCCATATGGTCCTTTGCATCCGATGCCTGCTCCACAGTTGTCTACCCAGTCCGACGTGAGTCGTCAGATGTAATTTTGTCTTGCGAGTACTAAGACATAAACGTCGCAGACTGTCCATTCTGTGAGTCATCAGATGTGATTTCGATTTTCGAATACTAAGAATAACGAACAGAGTTCGTATTATGGTGCGTCCTCGCATCATACTCCGCCATCCTTCCAGTATAGTAATGGCCCCAGTCACATGCCTACTCCTGTGAGTCACCAGATATTCGGAATTATATTTTGATATTGAGACGTTATGAATAGCACAACGATGCAGGCTACGGTGGGCATGGCTCAGTGAGTTGATCCTAATTATCGACATTTTTGAGTACTGACATTGCGATAGTACGGGCATGGACATTCGGATGGAGGTGGCTATCGTTAATAAGCTCTCTTGAAGCTCCCAGCGGGAGGTTATTCGAACTGAAGATACGCACCTTATGTTTTATGTAAATTACAACGTATACTTTGCGATTTTTGGTTGATTTTTGGCGTAACTGAGTTCAGCTGAGTTTCCGAAGCGGATGCACTCGAAAATTGGGCTCTCAGATCGTCGGTGTACGGTGACTCTGACCGACTAGCCATCGCGTGACGGAGCCTTGGTGCGATTGCCTCGAGACTGTACTGTGACGTTGGTTTCAAAAATAACCCACCTCACGTGCCCACTCGCGCCATGAGCTTTGACGACGACGAGGAAGGATGGGAAGACATGCCCGTCGTGCGTTCCGACACGTTTCTCAGCGGCATGGACGAAGAAGACCAAAAGCGATACCACTACATTCCGAAAACGCAAGGCACGTCAGCGGCGAATGCGACGGGGAACCTGATCGATGTGGACGAGATGGGGAACGAGTGGAGGGCGAAACTTGACCAGAACGAGAGCGAGTATACTCGTCTGCGAGGGATTGAAGAAGATGAGACTGACGAGGTTCATTTACGGACAAAGTATCTCTTTGACGAGGACAAGGCTATGACACCGCTCAGTCAAATGCAGGCGACGAAGAACTTGCTTACGGAGGCGCAGAGAATTGCATATGTTGGACTGTGTGCGCTTACCAGCGAAGAGATGTGGGACAAGCTGAAGAAGGAACAGAGAAAGGAGCTCAAGAACGCCGTTGCCAGTATGCAGCTCTGGAAATTGAAGATCATGGGACGGCTTTACTATCATATGGAGCTCGAAACTGCAGGTAGGTGTTCCATTTGTATCCATAACACTATTCTAACACCGTATACTTAGAACAGAAAATGATCGAATCCCTCTCGGTTCACGGCGTGCAACCCTCCGACCTTGTCCCTGCCTTGATGACCACCCGCACAGTCGCCAATCCCGAATACGATCCCGAAGAAGCTCGTCGTCTCACTGACACCAAGCCTCTTCCTTCTCCCCTTCCTCCTTCCCCTCCTCCGGTTAACGCTCCACCCGCGCCAGCACCAAAACCCTTCCAAACAACAACCAAAGTCCTGGAAGAGACAGCCATGTCTTCAATACCAGGCGTATCCACTTCGCTCAGTACCACAGACGAAAGCGTAACTCTCGACATCCGTTGGACAATCCTCTGCGACCTCTTCCTGCTCCTAATCGCAGATTCCGTCTACGACGCCCGTTCACGCGTCCTCCTCGAATCCGTAGCTCTCCATCTCGGTTTAGGCTGGCTCGACGTTGTCAAATTCGAATCCCGAATCACCGAAGCCCTCGAGATTCAAGAAGACGTTGAGAAAACCGAAAACGCCGACGTTATCGATGGCGTCAGGAAGGCCAATCGGAAGAAGAGGTATATGATGCTTGGTCTTGCCACCATCGGTGGAGGACTTGTCATCGGTCTCTCAGCAGGCCTTCTCGCACCCGTCATCGGTGTAGGTCTTGGTGCTGCCTTGGGTACCATTGGAATTTCAGGAACAACAGGGTTCCTAGCAGGTGCAGGAGGTGCAGCGGTAATCACCACAGGAGGTGTTCTAACAGGTTCCAGCATCGCCATGCGCGGAATGCTCAAACGTACCAAACAAGTCTCCACATTCGATCTTCTCCCCCTCCACAACAACAAACGCGTCAACTGCATCATCACCGTTCCCGGATTCCTCAACGGCAAATTCGACGATCCCCGACTTCCCTTCTCAGTTCTGGATCCCGTCGTAGGAGACGTCTTTTCCATCCTCTGGGAACCAGAAATGATCCGAGAAACAGGAAGCGCCTTGAAAATCCTCACGGGCGAAGTTCTCTCTCAAATCGGACAAACTGTCCTCCAAGCAACCGTAATGACAGCTCTAATGTCCGCTCTCCAATGGCCCATCATTCTCACCAAACTAGGGTACCTAATCGACAACCCCTGGAACAACGCTCTCGACCGTGCTCGTGCAGCAGGTGCCGTCTTGGGAGACGTACTCATCAAACGCCATTTAGGCGTACGACCAATCACACTCATCGGTTTCTCATTAGGCGCCCGAGTCATCTTTTACGCTCTTCTCCATCTCGCAAAGGAGAAAGCGTTTGGAATCGTTCAGGATGTCTTTCTCCTCGGCACCACTCTCTCCGTCTCACAGTCTACATGGCTCACTGCTCGTTCCGCCGTTTCCGGACGGTTTGTCAATGCGTTTGCGAGAAACGATTGGGTGCTTAATTATCTCTTTCGTGCTACCTCCGGAGGGGTCGGTACTGTCGCTGGCCTTCGTCCAATCGAAGGCGTACGTGGATTGGAGAATGTAGACGTCACGGATAAAATTGCCGGTCATATGTCCTACCGCTCTTTCATGCCCCTCATTCTCGACCAATTGGGATTCAAGGTTTTTGCGGATTGGTTTGATGATGTTGGTGAGGGTCCTGATGGAGAGGGCGAGTGGGAGTATCAGGAGGAGGAGAAGAAGGGGTGGTTTGGTGGGAAGACGGGTAAGAATGGGGAGAAAGTTCAGAGACCTCCCGGACCTGCCAATTGGACTGGGAAGGGGTCTTCAGCTGCTGTGGATGAAGAGGAGGAGGATCTGCCACCTCGAACTGAGACACCTCCCACTCCGTCAACAGCTGGGTTTGATTTGAACGCAATAAAGGAGATGGTGGATAAGGAGAAAGATCCGACGGGGGCAGACACGACAGAGACCAAGGTGGGGAATGGTGATATAGTCGAGACCAAGGCAGGGAATGGTGGTATAGTTATTCCCCCACCGACGATGCGCAGTGAGAGTGTGCCTCCTCCCTCTGCGGACGAAGACGAGCCGACAACGCCAAAAGTGATAGCCAGGAGCGTTTCATTGGGGGACACACGAGCTAAATCGTCGGCGGCGGCAGCGGCAGTACACATCACTTCACTCGATCTCGCCTCCACATCATCCTCTTCTTCTCCAACGGAGGAAACACCCACATGGCCACCCACCTCAACCTTCTCTTCCTCCGGTGTCAGAACACCGTTTACATCGTTACCATCGAACTCGTTAGGGTATAACCCCTTCGCATCTCCACCCTCTTCCTCATTAGCGGCTTCGTCGACAAGAGGGTTTGGATCTGGGACAGAGTTATCATTCGGAACGGCTGATGGTTCTTTTGCCCCGTCATTCTCCTCCCTCGGGACGGGACCTGAGATGACAGGGTTATCTTTTGGAAATCTCGACGGGTCTATCGCAACGTCTTCTTTGGGGAGAACAGAGGGTGACGATGATGATGATGATCCATGGGGGATTCCGAGGCTAAGCCTCGGTGGTGGTGGGGGTGGAGGTGGAAGTGCTGTTATCGGGAGGGGAGGAGGAGTGAAGAGGCAGAATAGTGCGGGATTTGGGGGAAATCCTTGGTCGTAAGGTTTAGATGTTGGCATTTATATCAGTTACTTACACGCAATTGCATTTTTGTATGAGGAATATGGGTGGCATTGAGGAGGGGTGGGTATGGCGATTTGCGTTCATAAACACGTTCTCACGCGGACGCGTTGTTGACAATTATTGTCGTGTGGGCTCACGCAACATACATACCGAAAATAGATCCACGGATTCCTTGTTGCAATCTCGCAACAATGGGCGAGTTTGTTCAAAGGGCCCTTCGAGGGTATAAAAGGGGGAGGAATTGCGGTCAATGTCTTCATTCCTCACCTCGACTTGAAGTTAACTCCAACCAAACCAATCAATCAATCATGTACACTCAGACACCCGTTGTTGTCTCCAACGCCGTTCAGGCTCAACCTTCGAACATTTGTTCATCGACCAGACTTGAATCAGAGTCGACGACTCCAGTCTGCTTCAGCTCTCCTCAATGCTGTCATTGCGGACACCGGGGAGGTCATGCTGCTTTATGCCCTTTCGGTCCCACCGGTTAGTCTCTTTTTTTCCCTCTCTATTTGAAATCTTATCATTCTGGATAGGTGGCAAATAAGTTGATCGTCAACGAGTCTGCCTTCGTGTAGGAGTTGTATCAAAAATTAAATTTATGTCGATAACTTGCTTTGAATGGATCCACAAATTAGTCTGTTAAACCAAGATTCGTATACCATTGGATGTAGATTATCCTACAAAAAAACCGCTCTTAAGCCAACATTAGCCTGAGATCCTGCGACGAGTGCTGTTGCTCCCAAACTGGCATGTCCATATCATACGTTGAAAATCGCTTTGCTATTGTTGACAGCCTCGTCTGGTTCTGATAGCTTGAGTTACAGATGATACTGATGATCCTGCAAACGCAAACAAAGCCTTGTTCGATTGCGATAAGCTAGGGATCACATCTTTAGAAACACAAGAAAATGCAAATGAGAAGTGAGATGACCGTATGGGAACTACATGGCACTTCCTGTCAGATCCATGGAATGATCATTGAGTACAACGGGAGACTGGTTATCGACGAGGTATCACGTCCCGATTAATGACATTTTACATAATCAAAAATTGTAAGAGACCATTTCTAATGTCAAC
>QLOY01002007.1:0-10647 GCA_003313965.1 Megacollybia marginata
TGCTGTTGCCAGTGACATCTTCTAATAAAATATTAGTATTAGTATTAGTTGTAATACTAATAATACTATGTATGAGACGCACTGTATCTGTGCCCAACAATTGACCGTATGAGCTTTTTGCAGAGAGGGAGAAGACCCTCTGTCCCATCGACAGGTCGTTGTGGTAGAAGGGGGATTCTGTCACCATTTTTGGCTTTGGTAAAGGAAAGTACTGCCCAGGAGGAGCCTTCATTCTTTGACTTCACCGGCTTGGGTGATTCGGAACTGGCACTGTCCGACTCATCACCACTTTCCTCATCATCTATCTCAAACATTTTAGCATAATCTTCCCAAGCACCCGCAACGTGTATCTTTTTGTTCTTCACTGCTGGGTAAACCTTGGAAAAGGAACGCGGTGAATGCGTCTCTGAGCTGTTCCAAGTATGGTTGAGGAACAAAACATAGTGAACGAACAAGCACTTACTAGCCAGGGCGGGCGATCCCATCATCATCGATGTAGAAATAAAAAGCCATCATATGTATACCGAACTCACGGTGGAGTGCAGCAACCATCTTCTCGACCGATTTGCCATTGTCGTGGGTCACCAGCCTACCAAAATATGTTGGGTAAAAACTAGAAAGCCAAATTTACCTACTGTCGCTGCACTTGCGGATCGACGTTCTTCCCCGACTTGATATCTTGCATCTCTTCTTTTAGAGCTGCCTTCTGATCCTCCGTCAATTCGTCCATCATATGGTTTTGTGCAACGGAATAATAACGGAGGGTGGCTGCCCCTGCCTCTTTAGCCTTTTCAAGACCTGCATTGTACAGATCAGGGTATCGAGCACGAGCTAATGTAGATATTGTCAGTTTCTTCAGTGGCCCAGCCTTACGGCTTTGAATGGGAGTATTAGATGTGGCTCCAGCACTTTCAGCATGTTGCTTCGCATGCATATTGAACCAGTGGTATATTTGCTAGAAAGAAATGAAGTTAATTGATAGAAACACGATGGGTTTACCTGTCTGAGATCGCCCCAATCGTTGCCAAGATCAGTTTTATGGATGGCCTGTTCAGTTTTGGTGAACAGGGCTTGTCGCTGTGCTCCACGACTGGCCAGGTATTGCGAATAAGGATTCGTTTTGCTGCTTCCGTCACCCAACCCATGATCGTACAACGAGAATACTAATAAAACACGTGACGAATTGGTCTGTCCGCCAACCAGGAACAAATATTATTAGTATTATTATTTGCCGCCCAATGGCAATCAGTATGAGATGTCGTATTAGTGGTGTTTCTCCAAAGATCACTTCTTACAGTTTCCATGGGGGTGAATTATGGGACCAGCCACACATGAGAGCCTACCACCTAATGTTTGGCAAGCCTTGAGAACCCACCAAAGTATGAATTAGTTACCTAAATGGTTGGGAGTAGGATAGGCAGAACCATTAATTAGTATTTCCACCAGAATTTCTCACCAGCAGAATAGTGGCAAGATGCCGAGTCATCCATACTATCTAGGGATTCCTCAAGCTGCCAATAAAGTTGTTATCAGGTTTCTGCAGCCAAATGTGCAGAGGACAAACAATCTATCAGTCTTTGATGGTTAATGAAACTTACCTCCCAAAAAGATAACAATGAACCTATACTTTACCCATGTTAAAGGAGAAGACTGAGCCGTAATGGCTCAAGTCCAATGTATTTGGATGTAGATTGAAAACAATACACGTGCCTCAAAGACAAGTCATACTAATAGTACTAGTATTATTAGTATTATTATTACATCAAATGGAGCTCTGCACTTGGCAAAGGGGGTGGTGGTTGCAATGGCTGATAATCCTGAAACCACCCCTCATGTGATTCTAGTGGCTTGGATGTCATAAACCAATTGCCATCTGACGACTTTGACAGAGCTCTACCCTTGGTCCACTTCTGCATTCCTTCCCCTCTCTGCATCCTCCTGGCATGTCCACAGGCTTTACAGGTGTTGGTGACTTCGGTATGTTCAGGATGAATGTAAGGCTTGCCCCAAGGCAAGTAGACAAAGCAAGAGGGACAAAATATAGGCAAGGGGACGGAGAAGGGACATCGACCAGGATGGGACCAGGTGAAATGCAACAGCAACTTTTTCTTTGGCTGAAGCACAAACATATCAGAATGACTTCCCATCCTACCCTGCCCAGTAAATGCACGAGTTAGATAGGAATCACCCTCCGGACTTAAACATTTCTCTTCCATTGCAGTAAGAAGAAAAGCACTGACGAATGCCGGAATAAAGGCTGGTGCACCAAAGCCGATAATCTCTGAAACTTTACATCTGCTTTGTATTATTAGTGTTGGGATTGTCAAATAGAACTTTACGCACATGGTCCCAAAGCACAAGAGGAAGTCCTGAATGCGCCCATCCTTCCAATATGACCCTCCACTAAGGATGATTACATTAGTCTGTCGCAGGGCAATTTCCTTTTGAAAATGAGAGAAGAACAGTCGCTGGAACAACACATCCAAGGACACTGCTGCTTTGCTGCCTGCTGTTACATGCATGTTGCGCGAAGTTGGCACATTAGGCACACTGACAAAAAGAAGGATTTGCTGCATACTTACTGAAAGTTAGATTTTGCAGAAAGAGATGAGAGAAGACTCACAAATGCAAAGGTCCGTCTTTTCCTAACTGTTTTACAAGGTGTTCTGCTCCCCACTGGTATTCACTCACATCATTGTCTGTAAGGACACGGAATGGCACCTTGGCATAACCAACATAACCTGGCATCAAGGCTGAAAGATGATGGTAGACTGTCAAAGGGGGAGAGTCCACTGGAGCCAAGCCCTCGTCAAGATGGAGGTGTATGATTAGGGTATGACGGGCGACCTGTGTTTTAAGGGTAGTTCGGTGCTGGAATGTGGTTTTGATTTTGAGCAGCCGTGTTATTCTTCCCATGAAACCCTTCATCAAAGGCCAGTAAAGCTGAATTGGAAATGAAACTGGCTTACTTACTCTGTAGGGTACTTGGGTGCCATGTTCATGGGTAAAGCATGGGGGACACAGGAATGCTGAACTGAGATTGGCCTTTGTGACACTACCAAGGCAAATCAAACAAATGCCATTGCAGCATTGTTCTTCAGCACACTGGAGGAGGTCTCCTCCTCGTCCACATAAGTAACAGCTCTAAGAAGATTTTAGTTCAGATAGCCAATATCCAAGTCTTTGTAAAATACCAGCGATTCAATCAGTTTGCCATCTGCCGACCATTCTCCTACAATATAGACCTTATCCAATTGCCTTAGGGCTGTGCCCAAGACAGCACTAGACGTATTCCGAACAGGTTTGGGGCATGGAGGTGGGCGAACTGAGGACACTAGGTTGCTTACAAGAGGAGCTTTTCCATCACGGCTTCTACTCTTGACTCTTACCAGTTTCCTGTCCATAAAATGTCTCTTCTGACCAGATCGGAGTGCCATGCGGATTGCACACCGATGGGATGGACGGTGGTGATCAAGCATGATTAGATGCAAGTCCATGTGACATCTATCTACTAAATTTGGACTCTTGAATTTAATTCACCAAATGTAATTAATCACTACTACGCAAGGGACATACAGGTTATCATGCACAAATAATAATAATAATAATAATAATAATAATCATTAAGGTTAGGGTTAGCACCGATCAAGGGCAAAAATTAAGGGGGCTGCGTATACACAACCTTGTTAGTCTTGTTCTTGTAGTCGCGACTGTTCTGAGATGGGTCACCCTGCTACTACATACCAAAAGGAAAAAGGGCAAGGATCACTGTGGCATCTGCAGCTACCACATTCACCCGCAAAGGAAAGATAATAACAATAAGAAAACTGGCATTGTCGATCAGTTTTCAGGTGCAAAAAGAAGCCGGTTTTACTCAACCTGTCACATCTATGAAGTTCTGACAGTTGTACAACAACAGCAATGAAAGGCTCACTGTGCATTCAGCCTGTTTTGAAGAGCGACAATATCTGTCAGCAGTGTCGAGCAGTGCTGATGGCTATAAATTGATAGACCCTGTGATAATACGATGGGCAAGTGCAATTAGGTGACAAAACTGACTCCAACTTGATATGAGAAACTCACCTTGTCAGGTTGGACTTAGTCAGGTTGGACCTAACCAGTTGAAGGAAAATGCCACACAGGCTGGTTTCATGGAAACCGATCAGCCTCATCACATCCATGCAGATGGAGAGAGCACGGACGCGACAATGCAGTCCTAGACAATTTGCTCCTTGGCTAAGCTGGCATGCTCCATCAGAAGACGGCTTCCAAGCTATAGTTGGTCAACTGCGAGGCAGCAGCCAAGGTCAGGACATCAATGTTGGCACTGTACGGATTAGATGAAGGAGCTCCCCTGCAAATGCAGGCATCATCTATCCTAGTACCAACTCCATCCTGCAATGCCAAAGGAGCGACACCATATTGGCATAAGGGAAAAGAGGCAAGTATTACTTAACCTTTTTATAGAACCACGGACACGACCACATGACCGCTTTAAGCAACTAATACTACTAATACTAATTTTCACAAGACTGGATTATTAATGTCATCATGCCTCATAAACGACCTTCATTGCGCCAGTTGCACTACAAGCACTTGGGACCCTCTGAGTTCGGTGGCTCTTTTTTCACCTCTGACAACATTGTTAACCTTTACCAGTCCCAGACGTAAGAAGCATAAACGTGCAGATCCAGTATTGGATGATTGTGCCAAGATGATTATCGAGGAAGCAACTGACTATGGGTTCCCTGGGTTCCATTTTGTGGCAGAGGCTTACAACCGGCCAAGTGAATATCTTACGGGGGCTCGATTGCTGATGGCAGTTATGGCAGCCATTAACAACCGGGGTGGGTTCATCATTGACAACACATTTATTTACATCTGATGCATTTAAGTTGAATTCAGGCTCGACATTAAGGAACTAGGGGGACTCACTGGCGCCGTTCGGAATTGATTTTGCCAGACTAGGTTGGCACATTTGGGAAACCAGACAATTACAAAGGCCTCCTCACTCATTGACCAGAATGGCATCATTTTTGGGTGGGTCTTCCCACAGCTGTTAAGCTTTGAACAACATGTATGCATTTTGTGTCTTTACAACTTCATCTGATGCATTGGATCAGGGCGATTTGATGGCTGCTACTACTGAGGTTGCTGAAGCACTACAGATCAGAGATCCAGATGCAGGTTGGAGGACAGCATCACATCGATTCATCTCTTCCGATTGTGCAAAAACACTTCCAGTTGGCGCTGCAAATCTCAGCTCAAGCTGGTATGCCTGCAGACGCAGTCCCAAAGTGAGCAGAACTCTGAACTTGAATGCATCCTGAAGTCACCTATCCAGAACCTGAGCCATATAATGCATCCTTCCCTGAATCTTTGAGACCGATCTGACACCAAAGAATGCATTGTCCGTTCACAGAATGTCCAGATGTTCCTCAACATGCTCTTGGCCCTCGTTCATCCATTGTTGTATGCCTCTTCATTGCAGGCAAAAGCTCTGAATGAGATTCAATTAACTGAATCTGACCAATATGTAGCAGGTCTTTGGGTGTCAGTGTTTCATGGAATTGTAATCATATCAAATGGCATAACCAAACTGCACCGAGACACAAAGGGGGAACTGCCTTGGTATGATATTCTTGTCTCCATTGGAACTGCCGACAAACTGTTTCTTGAGCTCCCTGAGCTTAAGACTCGGTTGTCATACAGCCCTCGGACTGTTGTTGTGTTGGCTGGCCATGCCATCGGTCATGAAGTTCAAAGCTGGGAAGAAGAGAAGGAACATGCTTGTTGGGCTTTTTTTATGAGAAAGAGCTTGTTGGAAAAACATGGTGTCGATCTCCCAGGGTGGCCAACTGAAGCTAGTGGCTGGCGTATTCCATCAGAGAATACTACTAATACTGGAAATTGATTGCTCTGCTGTATTTAGTACTAGTAGTATTAATACTACTAATATTTTCCTTCAATGCCCTGTATGGTAGATTAGCCTGTGTGGGTACTACTAGTACTACTAATATTCTCCTCGCTGGTGTCTGCTGGTGTGGTAAAAGCATTTCTTAGTCAGCTGTATATACTCTTCTTAGCCTTTTTCAATGCCTTCAAAGAAGTGGCAAACCCAACACCGAGGCGTTCATATTCACGAGCCTGTCATGACTCACACTGGTCATGTCGTTTACAAACCCCAATGGCAAAAACCACAGAAGAGAATGCAAACTAGTGGTGCTGCAAAACCCATTAATGCCGTGTGCTGAATGTGGCAATCAAAATGGCTTGTATCGATGCCAACTATGTCATTTTCCAGATGCTGTATGTTGTCAGGACTGCTGCCTGAGAATGCATCGTAGATTGCCATTCCATGTGGTACAAAAGTGGAATGGCTGTTTCTTTGAGAACACGGACCTCGAGGACATGGGTGTTGTCTTACATACAGGTCACCAAGGCAGTCCTTGTCCAAATGGTACTTCCATAACTGGTGGTAAGATCCAAATAGCCACCCCAGCAGGGATATTTGTCTGTCAAGTGGCATATTGTGCTTGTGAACAGGCAGATGGGTTATTGCTAGCTAAGGATATCCAGCTGCTCCGCATTCGACTATATCCAGCCACATCTCAGAACCCATCAACTGCATTCTCATTTGACTGTCTTGATGATTTCCACCTGCAAGCTGTAGAGTGCAAGACTGCAGCATTGAAATATGTCACAAAGTTGCGACACATGACATCTCCACATGCTCCTGCAGAAACTCCTGTAAGTTGTTGCTGCATTCAACATGGAGGACTAAGAAGCTGCTTGCTAGAATGTGTATGTCAATTTCTTAAGGTGCTCCCACCAGTGGCGCAACATTCAGCACCGGATTCAAGCAGGCTTGAGTCATGAGCCTGGAAGAGAAAGAAAGCCAGGTGATCTTGCCTTTTTCTGCGTTGCCTGCCCCCAAGAGGGTGTCAACTTACCTCCAGTTGAGGAAAGAGATAAGATCCATCCGTATGTATCTCAGTTACCATTTCCTTCTAGTTTTCATGTCATCTTCCCAGTGAGTTGTACATGCGGACATTGGCACATGATGGTAACTTCAAAATTGACAATGTGACCATGCGTGCCCCTGATGGCGACATTTCTTTGAGTGATGGTGAGGCTATGTTTGTAGGCAGTGATAATTTTGCAAAACATATTGCCAACATGGAAACAATGCCCAACTTCAAAAAGGTGATACTAGTATTTGCATTGTCTTTGCTAATCGTTTCACCAGGTGGCTATGAGACTACTACTATTACTACTACTAATGCATGCCTCTATAGGTGACAAGCTCCAGACTATTAGTATTAGTAGTACTAATTCCCATATAGGTGATAGGTACCACTATGGAGTACTATTAGTACTAATGCTGATATAGGTGATTATCAACCATCCCTTCTGCTACTAATACAACTAACAAATTTTCAAGTACAAGACTCCGCCCTGTCGTGATCACAAGGCCTCTAGGGATGGTAAAAAAGAGAAAGATCGGCTGTCAACCGGTGTTGGAGCCAGTGCATGTGCTCGTCATGGCTGCTTTGTCCCTCACAGTGTGGTGAACTTCCAAGCTGGTGAAAGGTATTCAATAGTTGAGTGCCATTGTCTAATATTGTCAGGCAGATGAATGTTGACTCAATCTCAGAAGCCTGCAAGCAGATCACCCCTACTTCTCACATTGACCAGACTGTCTTATTGATCTATGATATCTTCTGTCAATGGGTTGTACACCACAAAGATCGCTTTAATTTTGGAGACTTTCTGCACTTGCCCAAATTTGATGTTATTGGGGCAGTGGGGAAGTTCCATTTGGGTGCTCACATCTTGGAATGCTTCTGGAAATTTTCATTGAACTTCATTTTGGGGGCAGGACAAGTAGATGGTGAAGTGCTAGAAACCCTTTGGCCTGAATTGGACAAAGTTGCTGGGCATGTTGGTTTCACATCGTCAAGAGGTTCTGGATGATATGATGATGGATTCTAATTGGAAAAAACTAGTTGGTATGCCTCAATTCTTAACCACCAAACTTGATCATGCCCGATCGGGTCTCATGGAGACAAAAGAAGCTTTTGAAAGCCTCTCACAATCGGTTGGGCAGGAGAGCATTGACAAGTGGACGCAGGCAGAAAAGGAGGCATTTTTGCCAGGTAGTATAGGAACACAAATATATGAAGCAGTTAACACTCAGAGGAGTAAGTTGTTGTTGTTGTTATTATTATTATTATTATTATTATTATTATTATTATTATCAGGTGCTGGCCTTGCTGAAGTGTCTTTGAATTTAACCAAGGCTGAACTGGCTGCGAAAGGTGATCTCTCTGGGAGCATATCGTGGATTCTGACAGGTATCAGGCTGGAGCAAGTGCAGTGGGCTGATTGTTGATATTCACCTATACTCACCATCTGAGTGCACAGGGAGAAATTACAGGTCTTTGTCAAGTCACTTCCGAAATGCCTGTCATCAAGAAAGGCAAGAGAGCTGATCAATCGCCACATTCGACTATCAAAACAGATCTCAAAATTCAATGCTGAATCTCCAATTGATAAAGCCCTTGTCCCATTGGCCACATTACAGCAGCATAGTTTGGATGAAGATGCCGAAAGTGAAGCAGATGGGGACCAGGACCAGGACCAGGACCAGGACCAGGACCAGGATGAGGACGATGAGGACGAGGACGAAATGGTACAGGTTGACTGGGAATCTGCTGAGTTGCATCATATCCTCCTTCCCTCCTGCTTCAATCAGTCTGGATTGCAAACCCATGGTCTTGAGCACCAAAAGGAGCTGAGAGGGGACAGATGAATGATGCCTTGCATTCTCTTCGTCAGTCCTTGGGTGACAAGGCTTGGCTCCTCCGAAACAAGCTTCGTAAGGTCAAGGGTACAAAGAAACGAGGAGCAGTCAGACGGAGTGTTATGGACAAGGCCCGGGATGTTGACAAGCATGTCTCCGCTTACAATAAGGGTAGGGAGGCATTGCTTAGAATGGGTTTTGGGTCAGATTGAAGGCCAATCACAAAAAATGACTTGAGGTTATCTGCTGATGTAGCAGAGGCTAATTGAGTTGGGCAGAACCGTGACAAGCTTCCCTGGTTTTGGAGAATTGAAGAGGGTGAAGGGACAGGGAGTTCTGAGATTGAGACAAGTGAAAGAATGGAGGAATGTAAGCAAGGCTCTTCCTCTTGACTGTAACCCTTGCTCATACTACTTCAATTAGTTTATAGAGTCAACTGGCTCAGAGCAAAAGCCCGAGTGGCCCAGTGGGTAGAGGAAGAACAGCTTGTCACTCATGAAATGGATTGGACTATTTTGTGGTTCAAAAATGAGTTTGCAAAGTGGAAAAGTAGGAGGGAATTGTCTGAATCTGCTCACCTAAAGGCATATGCTAATCAGCAGATGAGACAGTGGCAAGGTTTTGCAGACAGATCTCAAAAGACCTTCCAGTATGCACGAAGTAAGACCAAGGAGGAGAGAAAGCGTAAGAGGGCAGACTCGTTGTAATACTTGCCGAGTATTCATTCCCCATGGCCATACTAGTATTAGTGATAACATACTGGGAAGGAATAGTCCACATCATTGCAGTACTAATAATATATTGGGGGCTTGGGAGGGCAGTGCCACAGCTGTAGTAATAATAACAATAGTATTAGCAGTAATGTACTCAGCAGGGAATGGTCCAAGGTGTCCCAGTACTAGTATTACTGACTCTGCAGCAGTGCACCACCAACAGCTAAGTAGTATTAATAGTACTAACTGCCAAATTATTGTCCAGGGCATTGCAGTACTAATAGTATTGGTGATAATGTACTGGGAAGGAATAGTCCATATCATTGCAGTACTAATAATATATTGGGGGCTTGGGAGGGCAGTGCCACAGCTGTAGTAATAATAACAATAGTATTAGCAGTAATGTACTCAGCAGGGAATGGTCCAAGATGTCCCAGTACTAGTATTACTGACTCTGCAGCAGTGCACCACCAACAGCTAAGTAGTATTAATAGTACTAACTGCCAAATTATTGTCCAGGGCATTGCAGTACTAATAGTATTGGTGATAATGTACTGGGAAGGAATAGTCCACATCATTGCAGTACTAATAATATTGGGGGCTTGGAAGGGCAGTGCCACAGCTGTAGTAATAATAATAACAGTAGTATTAGCAGTAAACTCAGCAGGGAATGGTCCAGGTCGTCCCAGTACTACTAGTATTACTGACTCTGTCACTCTGCAGCAGTGCACCACCAACAGCTAAGCAGTATTAATAGCACTAACTGCCAAATTATTGTCCAGGGCATTGCAGTACTAATATCGGGCACTGGGGAGGGCATTATCACAGCTATAAACTCTTAGTGGAAAGGGGATAGATCATCCCAATACTATTACTGATTCTGCAGTATGACTATGGTAGTGATGATGTACTGGGAGGAAATGGCCCACATGAATATTAGAGGCTCAGGAGGGAGAGCATTCCAAGAGCTTATATACTATGTACTCAGCAGGAATGGTCCAGGTCGTTGATACGCCGGTTATGCGGCTAGACCTACAAATCGACAAGAACTACCTCCTAGGCTATCCTAGAAGTCCGAGGATGAGTATAGGTTCGCTTAGAGTGTCCGTGGTATTGATACTCGAAGGT
>QLOY01002008.1:0-14476 GCA_003313965.1 Megacollybia marginata
TAACTTCATAGACCTCTGGCAGACCATCTAAGTCTTTGATGGCTTCAATATTCCAGATTTGAGGTCCACTATGTTGGCAGATCTATTGGTAATGTTTATCTGTAAATCTATCAAGAGATGAAAAAGTGTGAAAGTGGGTGCCCAGGTAATGCACAATTTGACTCAACTTAGATAGGTGTTCCTTCTGGAATATTGAAGCCATCAAAGACTTGGATGGTCTGCCAGAGGTCTATCAACTTGTAAGTTAAGTCAGATTGCACATTAAACAGCTGACTTGCAGTGTACTGTATTCAAATTCATATTGACTATTGTTGAATACAAGTGTATAGGTGCTTTGGGCTGGTCTATGGGCACTGAATACTAATTAAATGCAAGTCTATGTAGGGATTGAATACTACTCTATACAAGTCATTACAAGTTGAATGCAAGTTGAATGCAAGTCTGTATAGGTGTTTAGGGCTGGTCTATGCAAGAGGTGTTTGGGGCCGGTCTATAGACACTCAATAAAGTGTAGTATAGGTGTTTAGGGCTGGTCTATGCAAGTGTATACTGGTTATAGGTACTAAATACAAGCCTACAGAGAGTGAAAAAAGGTCTATTTTTATTTTCACCGCTGGCTATTTTTGAGAAAAAGTGAGATTCTGAGCTAACAAGGTCATATAAGAAAATGAATACCACCATTAAAAAGGTGCATCTATTTATATCTTTTTCTAGAAAGTTCCCATGGTCATGATCTAACTAATCTGGCCATATGCCATAGAAAAATGGTCAAAAAATCCATATTGAGCTGCAAAAAGTTCCCACAGTTATGTCTTGCCTAATTGGGTCACTCTCATGGTCCAATGTCTAGCAGTATTGTAATGGCATTGAGAATCTCTATCTAGCCATACTGATTTGTTAAAAGTTCCCCACAGTTATGATGCATTGCCTAATCTATTCACTCCTATGGTCTAATGTCTAAAAATGAAGCCAGATATAGTATATTGTAATGGCATGAAAATTGGCTTCTAATCACATCATGCTCTTACACTTGGCCCTTGCCTAATAAGGTCATTCCCATAATAGGGCTGCACAATATTTTAGTGATTTTATTGGATTTACTGATTTTTAAATGCTCTCCCACTTGGACCTTGCCTAATAAGGTCATTCCTATGCCAGGACTGCACAATAATTTTTAGTGATTTTTTGGTGATTTTGTATGACATTTCTATTTTTAAATTCTCTCACACTTGGACCTTGCCTAATAAGGGGCTGCACAATAATATTTTATTTTATTTTATTTTTGGTGATTTTTAGTGATTTTTAGTGATTTTATTGGATTTTATTGGATTTATTGACAATATAACCAAGAATAGACCTGCCAGGGTGCCGTTGACAGGGAACCTCACTGAGGGAGCTGACTACACTGCTACCAAAAGCTAAACTAGAGAGAGGGAACTGATCGTGGGCTGGTGAGGAGAAGCAAAGCTCTACACTCTACACCTCATACCAAACCCAAGGGGGGTGCGGCATTGCAAAAAGATACACAGGGTACAATCATGAATTTTGGCAGTGTCAGGGACCCTCCCTCCCTCCAAATAAGGAAATTACATCACGTGACTGTCTAAATTAGCCAAGCTTCCAGTGTTTGTTGGCTTTACAGTCCTTGAACAAGGCTTGCAAATGTGTACGGGCAATGATAGAGATGAAATGGAAGAGGCTAGTGCAGAAGACAGAGAAGATTGAGGGGGTTTGGGAATTTTGGTGTGTGAATGTTCACCAAGGAACTAATGGAGCTCTCTTTTGTAGAAATCCAAGGAGTGTGCCATCCTTTTTCAGTGGCTTTTGTGTCGCTTTGCTTGCAGCTGTTCAACAAGCAGCAGAATCTAGATGCTGCTGGAGATTATAGCTCCCTCCCACTCCTAATTTGATCTTCGTTTTGCATTTCTCGCATTCGAGAATGGTTCCAGGTGGATAATCTGCATTGTGTAATGTTGTCAGATCAGAAAACTGGAGTTCAGACCAACAAGCATATGCTTTTTAGCTAGGCATAAGTAAAATGTAGTCTATTAGAGTGTAATTAAGCTTTTAGAGCTATTACAGTACTTTTTGAAGCTTTCCAAGCCACTGGAAGCCTATTTGGGCTAGGTCATACAATCATGATTTTCAGCCAGCTCAGGACCCCTCCCTCCCTATACCCTGTGTCACGTGCCGTAATGCCGCATCCCCCTTGACCAAACCACACTAATTCCAACACTCTAAAACACCTTAGAACACCGCCCAAGCACTTCTTTGTTTATTATTTCCCTTGAGTTTGATGACTCACGAAATGCACACCTGCAGATACGTGGACACAAACAAAACCGAAAATTGCAGAAGGAGAGTGGTACCAGATGTACTGGTGCGAAGACCGAAGTCTCGAGGTCGACTATAAGTCGGGGTATTTCCTTATAAGGAAAGAGAGGGGCGTCCTAGAACAGCAGACTAAAATGGCCTCACCACGAAATGTGGCTAACACCAAGCAGGGCAGCAATCTCATGGATACGCGAGATTCCGGCTACGACGAGTGACCTGGGGGAGATCTTTCCTCAATTAGGACAAGACTCCATGGACGCTCTAGCTGACCGAAACTGTTGTATGTGAGAGTGCTAGGTATTACTACCTGCTAGATACACAAAGGCTGCCTGCCTGTATTCTATTTTTCTATACTGCTACTCCGCAAGCTTTTATATCTTTCCTACTTCCTCCAGAAACTTCCAATCACCTGACTTCGGCACTAGCATATGTCTCCCTTTCTACTAATCCTGCTTTCATTTCCTCCTGCCGAAGTAGCTGCTGTGCTGTGGAAAGTGATGTCACCCATTCTGGCTTACGCGTCCTCACAGGTGAGTGAGTGAGTAGTATTTGCTTATTTCTTAATGACGATCCTCCGCAGTCTCATCACATCGTGGTCACATGTATGATCCCATCATGTCAACTCAACTAGGCCCCATCATACTCGGTTACTGAGTAGACTACGTCCTGTTGCCTGTTTAGAGTAGTTAACTATTACTTGTTTAACGTTTTGCGTCCTCCTAGCAGTTGCTAGAGGAACCAGTCCTTATTGCACAGGTTTAGCTCTACCCTGCTTTTTTGCTGCTCTGTGGGCCAGCGATCTCTGTAAATGAGGGATGACTTCAACTAGACAGTTACCATTGCCTGTTTATAATTTATAAAATGTTCTATAAAAGGGGGCACAGGTGAATTGTGATGGCTGGGTACGATAGCAAAGGCTTCCAGGCCCTATTTATCCTCCTCAACCTGGTTTGTGACTGTTCATGGGCTCGCAGGACCTGTTTGCCATGTAATAGACCTCTAGGGAGTCTTTCCCTAATTTCAAGGTTACTATTGCGAAATTGTAAGATTCCAGGCTTGGTCACTTTCAAGTCTTATCACTGTGCATGCCATGTAACAGTGCCAGGCCTCTGCCATTTTTGGCCTGTAGTGTTCATGGGCTTGGGTCCTAGCATTTGCAAAGGGTCTACAGCATGGGGTGATCAGCCATTGGGCAATAGCAAAGACCTGTTTGGTCGAAGCTAGTCTCGTAACTGTCAGGCATCCACTAGAACCACATCTTACATAATATAACCTGCCGCCTTTGGGGACTCCATCATGCCTCCAGGACGATAGCTGAAGAGAACTTGCACTTAGAGGACACTCTGAGTGGTAGAAGTGGGAGAAAAGACTAATATCAAGACTAAGGGAATATATCAATAGTACCCCTACTTATATACACAGCTATAGATAAGCATCCTGACTAATAGATATGGATGGAGCATAAGAGAAGACAATAGGAATGGCTGGAACATGAATGATATATGAAAAGAAGCTGGAACTAGAAAGGTAAGCCTCAAAGATAAGAGAACTGAGACAATGGATAGATACTACTAATGGAGATAGAGAGAGATATAGATATGAAATGATGAGAAAGACTGACAATGTGGAAATAGAAGATAGGAGATAAGAATAAGCCGAGATATAGTGGAAATAAGATGGAAAATGAATACAAATGAAAAGGAAATGAAAAGGAAATGAAAAAGAAACTAAGGGATAAATTCTGTTCATAACATTACCCCCTCGTCAGGCTTTATCATCTCGATGAAGCATAGGGAAAATGCAAGTAGACTTGTTCATCAACAATTTCTCCTGATGGTTGATATGTAGATAGTGGACCAGGCATATTGACTTGGAATGTGTATGGCTGGTGTGTTACTGTTGAAGAGGGCAGAGGGTTTGTTGATATGTATGGATGATATAGATCCACTTGTTCATGAACAACCCTTCCTCCCTTCCTTGGTAATAGAGTTGACATGTTCATAGTTGGACCATTTTCTAGTAACCATGCCTTTGTTCAACAGAATTCTAACAGTGCGATTCAATGGTCAGAGTCATTTTGCTTGATGTGACTCTTGTAGTGTTTCAGTGCCCGACTGGTTAAGCCATTTATATCCTCTGTAGTGAACTGCCCTATGGGTTTACTGTAGAATTGCTGGTTATGGGTGTTGTATACAGTTCCATCATCAAGCAAGATGTCATAGAAACCTTGTCAACGTCCCATTATGCTCCCTTGAAAGAGCAATGAGGGTTTGAGAGAAAGTGTTGGCGTGGTTATGTGTATTCATTTATAGGAGGTTGGAAATGGCCTGAGTGAAGTTTTATACTGACAACCAGACACGAGTGTAAAAAATGACATTGATTGAGAATGAGAGCTTGGCTACTACACAAAGAAAAACTCTTTCCCGCTCCTTTGAACAGTACTAGAGTGGCAACTCATGCCCAGGTAAAATCATTTTCACTGGGTCTTTGTCGGTGATGTGCTGGTTGATAGACTGGGAGTGGATGACATCAGGAAAAACCCTTTTTGACCTGGCAAACCTGGCAAACTTGAGTAAACCTGAGTCAACCTAAGTCAACCTGAGCTGATCTGGGACTAACCTAGACATGACCTGGGCTGACCTGAGTTGACTTGGGCTAACCTAGACATGACTTAGGTTGACCTGGCTGACCTGAAAATTGAGACTTTAAACCTGGGACTGACCAAGGTTGACATAGGTTAATCCAGGTCAACCTTGAGGCATCCAGGTTAAAAAGGGTTTTTCCTGATGGAGAGGGTATTTGGTCGGTATGAAAGGTATCCAGCTCGATGGATTGCATGTTGTTATTAAAATGAACAGAAGCACCCATATTGAAATTGGGTGACTGTGGGTAGGGCATTCTGCTCCATTGTACAACTGCATAGACAAAACCAAATATCAAAAGGCAGATGCCAGCGGCAATGCCAAATGTGAGACCCAACCCAGAGGTTTCTAGATTGCTCATATTGATTGCAATGGTTTTACTGAGAAGAGGACTGGTATAACAGTCGTTGATATGCTCTCAACTCTGAGCACAGGTCAAGGACAAGGAGGATAACCTCTATCTCTGTATCTCGAAGGGCTAAGAGATGTGTGTTAAGGAGTGGGAGAGTGTTGACAGCTGCCCAGCAAACAACAAGATTTACTCGTCTATTGCTATAGAGGTTAAGCTGGTGAAAAGTCTCTGGAGGAGTGAGATGGTAAGCTGTATGTTTGAGGTGTTCACGTCGATGGGTTGCAATTTTGGATGAAGAATTGGGTTAACGTTATGCATGACAGCATCTGTCTTTTATAAATGACCAAATTTCCCATGTCTAGGTGCTTTTGGATTCGGAGGTAATTAATAGCGAAGTTGGTAGTTTTAATGAAAGAGTTGAGCTTGGAACTATAGAGAGGAAAAAATTTGAAAGAATATAATAAGAGATATGATGCTACAATGACGAGGGGACTAGCATTTGAGACATTACTTTGATCTTCAGTCTCTGACTGCTCGATCTCAGTCGTTCATGGACTCATTCCATTGCCTATTTCATTTGTCCATTCACATGCCTTACTACCCCTTTACCCCCTCATCAAGATCATGGTCCCCATGATCAGTTATATAAAAAATTCTGGTTTTTTGAGGTTTTTTGAGATAAAATAGGTAAAATCGAGCTAAAAGTACAAAATGTTTCCTGTTTTTCTTGAATGATAAAATCATTCAATACTCTTTACATCAGAAAACATGGTATCCTTCAGAATGCAACGAAGTTTTTTATGTGGTTCTCCCTGCTCCACAAAATAAAGATGAGTAGAATAGATGAAGTGACGATTGTGATTATGGAAGGTGGGTGAAGAGGTTGTCTTGGAGCATGTCTCTCAATGGTCTGTCTGCATCTGTGGTACTCCCCCATCTCTGTATGCCGCAAGTGTCATAACCATAATTATATGTGCTTCCAGTGCTGTCGAAGCTGGTTGTAGAGAGACGACAAGATTTGGCTGATGATTGGCGAGGTTTCATCAGGAAAAACCCTTTTTGACCTGGCAAACCTGGCAAACCTGAGTAAACCTGAGTCAACCTAAGTCAACCTGAGCTGATCTGGGACTAACCTAGACATGACCTGGGCTGACCTGGGTTGACTTGGGCTAACCTAGACATGACTTGGGTTGACCTGGCTAACCTGAAAATTGAGACTTAAACCTGGGACTGACCAAGGTTGACATAGGTTGATCTAGGTCAACCTTGAGGCATCCAGGTTAAAAAGGGTTTTTCCTGATGTTAGGAGGATATGCTATAGTGGCTGCAGGCCTTGACATTTGAAGTGACCGAGAGATACGATTGAAATGATGGGACTGGGGATATTGCATGACCTGTTGGGTCCTTGGATTTGGTGCAGGAGGGGTGTGACAAGAACGAGGGCAATGATGAAGTTCTAGATCATCTGGAGGAGGAGATGGAGTATAATCAATGATTTCCTTTAAACGATTCTTGCTATTCTTGGGAACAAGGTCAAAGACCCATGCTCCAATGCCCAAGAGTACAACAAGAATGAGGCCAACCACAACCAATGGGATAATGAGTGTAATATTAGCCATAGTTGTGATTGTAAGTGAGGAAGAGTCGGCAATCCAAGGTAACTTTTATATAATTGCTGTCTCGGCAATAGCCGACATAACGGCGATCTCAGGGCAAGAGCTCTGGTAATACCAGAAGGAGAAACAATTGAGCCTAGATGTTGTTCCAAGAAAACATGAGTTGGTCTCAGCCCCTCTATCATTTCTTCAGGATCAGGATTTGAACTTGCAACTTGGCAAGCAGAGTTCTACTGAGGCCTTTCTGAGATACCATCCCTAAGTTTTGTCTGCATCATTGACCGCTCTGCCATATTGGCTGTACGAGATGCATGACTTTCATTCGAACAAGGTGATCTGCAACTCCCTATTGGGAAACCAGTTGCTGAATTAGTAAGTGGTCTGCTGCTACACCCTATTAGGAAAGTGGAAGCTGCAGCGTAGGCACTATTGGATGGTGTGGTAAGTGGTAAGGGGCTATAACCCTCTCGTCAGGATTGGGTTCTCATTGAACTGTAGTAGGAGGTTGCAACCCCCTCATCAGGATTGTGTTTCTGTCAAAATCGAACTTGTGTTGTTAGCGGTCGTGACTCCTCATTAGGATTGTATTCCTATCCAAAATGCACTGCAGGAGACCACAACCCCCTCATCAGGATTGTGTCTCTTCAATTGAAACATCTCTGTTATATCATGTTGTTGCTCTGACCATAAGCTCACACACAAAGTGAATGTTGCTCTGGGTACAGGCTCACATGTCCCATTATCGTAGCTGTCAGTTTACACTCATGCTGGAGTTTTCCTATACCAACTGTCTACCCAATGCATGGGCTCACGGAATAGTGCTGAATGTCATTGTCTTGCTCTGTATATCGACTTATGCTGTAGAGCTCATGTATGCTGGCTGTCTACCCAACATGTGGGTTTCTCTGAATACTGTTATCATGACACGGATGTCACACGAATCAGTTTAAAGTCTTGCTGGACTCTTTAAAGTGTTAAATACCTTGGAAAACTCTCTGATTGCAAAATCGTACAACCTTCAAAAGCAGTACCAGCACAGAATAGTTGCAACATGACTCCTTATTCAGGGTGAGAGGTTGCTGTTCCATTCTGCAAGGATGCTCGTCAAGTATGTAGATCGACATGGATCACCATAGTTACAGTCAGTGAAACTTCAACACCGTTGGTCAGACGATAGACCATAACTGCAACTATCTGTAAAAATAGGTTCCTAAATCCAAAGTCTTATTGTGTGGGTTACCTCAGACAATGAGCAGCCACTCCTGAACAACCAGGAGTCTTCGGTCTGTCTTCTTGATCGAAGCTGTCAGTTCACTACTGGATTTGTCTTCATGAATTCAACTTCTCAAGGCCTAGAGGTCTCTTGTTGTCCAGAAGAGCTCCAAGTCCTTGATTTGTGGAGTTACCCACAGACAGATAAATGTGTGAGGAAGGATAATGAGGTGCTTTCTAATTAAAAGACACTACTTGTTCCAAATGGAAAGCAAGCTTGGTTGGGATTAATGTAAATTGAAGTTGCACTCAGTTTAATCTCATGAGCTGGAGGTTAGAGTTGATGTGGACAAGGATAATAACAGTTGACTGAGTCAAGCTGTCAAGAGTCCAGGTAAATAGAGGTGATGTCAGCTCTTGTCGGAAACATAGAGCCAAAGAGAGAGAAGTGTTGCCATAGTGAAGACCTTGATTGACATCAACGGTCAAGGCTGGTGAAGATGAAGATCCAGGCTTGGGTATTGGTGGTTCATCCAGGCTGGAATTTGAGGTGACTGGTGTTGTACAAGTGAATCCCAATTAAGTGATCCACAGGGAGTTAAGATATCATCTTGGGAGGGCGTGGGAAAGCGCAGAAAGGCGTGGGAAAGCGGCCATGTGTTAGGCGAAGCATGGGAAAGGCTAGAAGTCGAAAAAGCGAACATCATTAGAGTCAGCAAAGTGGTGTAGTCTTGATATTTTGTCAGGCATCCACTAGAACCACATCTTACATAATATAACCTGCTGCCTTTGGGGACTCCATCATGGACCTAGCACGCCTCCAGGATGATAGCTGAAGAGAACTTGCACTTAGAGGACACTCTGAGTGGTAGAAGTGGGAGAAAAGACTAATATCAAGACTAAGGGAATACATCAATAGTACCCCTACTTATATACACAGCTATAGATAAGCATCCTGACTAATAGATATGGATGGAGCATAAGAGAAGACAATAGGAATGGCTGGAACATGAATGATATATGAAAAGAAGCTGGAACTAGAAAGGTAAGCCTCAAAGATAAGAGAACTGAGACAATGGATGGGTACTACTAATGGAGATAGAGAGAGATATAGATATGAAATGATGAGAAAGACTGACTAAATGGAGACAATGTGGAAATAGAAGATAGGAGATAAGAATAAGCCGAGATATAGTGGAAATAAGATGGAAAATGAATACAAATGAAAAGGAAATGAAAAAGAAATGAAAAAGAAACTAAGGGATAAATTCTGTTCATAACAGTAACCAGACCCTCTGAGGGGACGACAAGGGAACCTCGATCAGAGGGTCTGGTAAATTTCTAAAAATAACTCGCAGGTAAGGATTTCAAACCTGCATGTGATGTGCCATGCCATACCAGTCTATTACATTTTCAGTGCGATACGACTTGCTGAAGCCAATATTGTACCTCAAACAATGTATTTACAGTATTGAATGTTAAAGAAACAATCTGGAGTGCTTCAATGAAACAGGTGTTACAAATGAAGCCATCTGCTATTCTGGTTGCTGCAGTGCCAAACTCTACCCAGTGGTGCAACACACTTTCGATTTGACTTCAGCAAGATATATAAGGACTATATACATCATATAAACATTGCCGGTACCATTCCGCAGTTGTCAATGGTATCCAATGAATGAAATCTTTACCTGTGTGCTATTTTTGGAAGTTTACAGGTCCCTCACGTATGTGAGGGGCCTGTCACAGGTCTAAGTCAAAGTGAGCAAATGTACCAAATAGTCCTTTTTTCCTCCCTTGGTCACATTCAACAGCCAAAAGGAAACACTTGACAATGACAATCTGGTCTATTCAGTAAGTAAGTGAGTATGTACAACAAAATCAATCTAACTGCAGATGTTGTTTAGCAAAAGTGATCCAACTGTAATGCATACCATGTTCTCTGGGGATGGAAACACCAGTGTGCTTCTCCCAATTTCATAGGTCCAGACCTCTGGTAGTTTATCGACATATTGGTGTACAGTCATGGTAAGGCTGCCATCCTGACAGTAGGCATGTACCTGTAAGGACTATGCCGAATGCAAGCCCAAGATGTATAGACAGATTGTTACATCCATGCACTTAGACTAATCAACTGGCCCTTAAAAGCCCTTGTTCTCATTATATCTATTCTTTGTTCCGTTTATATCCTTGCATTCATTACTCTTACTAACATTCATATTACTTAACATTCATAAATAGTCCCTTTCGATGTTTCTTTATTATCGACTAAAGTAGATAGCACGGCCTCTAGTATATAAGCCTAGCACCAGTGTTGTATACTTCAGTTTAGAAATCAACTTGGATTACGCTCAATACTCTATTCTCTCTAACTCCTCTCTAACCAGGTATCGGCCCTCACTCCGCTGATACCTTCACCTAAACCCACAATCCAGCAGAGGGCATAGCCAAAGGGTTTACCTTGGTATTCTTATCAAGGGTTTTCTACAAGCCACATCTATCTATACGTCTTGGGCTTGCATTCGGCATAGTCCTTACAGTATTTCTAAACTCTCTCTGACTCGGATCGCTGATGAGTTCTATATTTCAGGGAGTGCCCATTTTCAGCACTCCTCGGAATAAAGACAGACGCTCATTCAGTTCACTGGCCTCTCAACCAATTCTGGAAGAAGGTCCATTACCTCTCAATACACCTCGAATACCCTCAAGGTTTACTACACCTACAACTCCAACTCGTACTCCATCACAATTGCGATACATTCCAGCTACACCTTCTCGTGCTGAAGTCACTCCAGTTCATAGTTCAGACAGTCGGTTCTATCTTCCTGATGATTCACCTTTTGTTCCAAGGTCATATATCACGACTACAAGGGGATCAACTACACCCAGCCTGGTAACCGCCGATTTCATGGAAACACTAAATCAAACTAGATCCTTGATATCAGAACAACGGGATCAGGAAGTAGAACGTCGGCGAGTTGAACGGCGAAGGAAAGACCGACTTGCTCTGCAAAGCCTCCAAGAAGTAACTCGTAGTCAACAACAATTAGGTCAAATCTTACAGAGCATGGCATCCCAACAACCTACCCCAGTAAATCCAAATGCACCTCCTCACCAGAACACTCCGGTACCTGCTTCACCGGTATCTTCAGCACCAGTCATTCGGCAGATACCTGACCTAATCACAAGCAATGTCGTCAGTCATTCAATTATACGACAAGGTAATTGTGAGTATGTGGAAGTGCGATACCTGCAAAACCAAGGTAGAGAGTATTATGACTACCTAGGCAATGATCAGGTTGGAAAGATGCGCTCATCAGAATATGTCTTCGCCGATCACTCGGCAAGACAATCGCCTAGACTACCTCCAGTTCCAGATCCAGACCCACCACCTGAAGAAGAAAATCGACCCAATAATGAAGGAGAAGAGGAAATCAAAGAAATTCAAGGCGAACCTCCTCCTCCAACACCTCCTGGTGACGATCCTCCTAGTGATGATGGTGGCGGTGGTGGTAATGGTGACGGACCTTTCAGCGGTAGAGGTCGGCGAAGTCCTTCACCGAGACCTAGGCAAAATCAATGCTCTCAGTCGCAACCATCTGACACGGCTGATCAATACAATATGGAACAACTCATGGCAGTCTTTGTTAACATCGCTCAATCTTTGCAGACTTCTGCCAATAACATGAATCGACCTCGTATGCCAACAGCGAGAATTCGGCTAAAAGATCCCGATACTTTCAACGGATCTAACCCAGAGAAACTCAATGTGTTCATGACTACTGTCCATATTAACTTCCAAGCCTCCCTAGATGATTTTGTCACCGAAGCAGCCAAGATATCCTATATCATGTCCTTCTTACAGGGTTCAGCTATCGATTGGTTTACACCTGACATACTCAACCATGATCCGGCAAATCCACCACTTTGGATGACTTCTTCTCTTGCACTTATACAACAATTGTACTTGCATTTTGGACCTCAAGACTCGGCCTGAGTTGCGGCATTAAAACTCGACCGGTTACAGATGCAGAACAATCAAAGAGTCTCCAAGTATGTGGTTGAATTCAATGCAGTTGCAGCCAAAACATCTTTCGGCGATGCTACACTCCTGCACTGGTTCTATCAAGGTCTTGCACCACGGTTAAAAGATGCGTTTTCACATAATGATCATTATACTACCTTGCAACAGTGTATCGAAATCGCCTATTGCATTGACCAGTTATACTGGGAAAAGCGAGAACGACAAGATCATGATCAGAAAACACTTTCAGCATCTGGGAAGACCTCATCGGGTAAAGGTTCAGACAACAGACACTCTGGACAGAGCTCTGCTGGTACATCATCTAATACTCAACAACATAACCAGCAATCCAACCAATCCAACAAGCAAAACTCTGGTCGGACATCAAACCGTCCCAATACCTCGTCTAACAAAACATCCTCATCCAATACCGGCTCATCAACCTCTTCGCCGAAACCATATGCGAATCTCTTAGGCTCGGATGGCAAACTCAAGCCTGAAGAAAAAGAGAGACATAAAAGGTTGAATCTTTGCTTGGTCTGCGGTGGTAATCATGCTACTGACAAATGTCCTAATTGACGATCTACACAAGGACGTGCAGCACAGGCTAAACCTTCAGCAAATGCAGATGGCAAATCTTCGGCGACAACTTCGGCATCTACTTCCCCTCCTGCTAAGGAGCAGGGAAAATAGACAGCAACTCCGATTCCTCAGCACAAGATCAGAGTTGCGTTGACCGAAATTGTGCCATTAAAGAGGTTACTCTCAATACAGCTGCTCTTTCATCCCGGACTTCACTTATTGTACAACTATCTTCTACCCTTCATATTCCTTTACCTGTTACTATTCTTTTCTTAGCACTTGTTGATTCAGGTTCTTCTCATTGCTTTATCGATCAGAAATACACAGACGATAACAAAATACCATGTACTACGATTTCTCTGGTAACTCTTTGCCTACTCGATGGTTCTTCACCAGGCAACATTACTCGAATGGTATCTTTACCTATTCAATTTCCTTCTGGCACTATACTTCCTATTGACTTTTATGTCACACATTTGCATTCGTCGAGTAATATGGTTCTTGGATACAATTGGCTGTTCCGCTACAATCCGTTGATTGACTGGATTACAGGCAAAATCACTTTCAAACCTATTACTTCGCCGAATGTTTTGGCGCCCAAATCACTGATGGCTCATCTTGAGACTTTGGTTATTCAACCATCTGCCAGTTCACCAGACCCTTCTGTGTCTTCGGCAAAACCTTTAGTAACGTCTTCACTGAAATCTTCTCTGCCTTTTCCCTATGAACCAATTTACGAGTATCCAGATCAACCTTCACTGTTTTCGGCCAAGATTTTGGCAGATACTTCGGTGACAGCAATCGATATACGAATAGTAGGAGCTGCAGCTTATCTTCATTCTTGCTCACAAGCAGGCTCTCAACAATTCACTATTCGACTCAATAATCCAATTGCTACAGGTAGGGCAAGTTCAACTGCTGAACCTGTGGACCTTTCCAATGTCCCAACCGAATATCATGACTTCGCTGATGTCTTTTCAAGTGAAGGGGCGAAGACTCTACCAGAACATCGACCATATGATCTCCACATAGATCTTGAAGAAGGGGCAAAACCATCTCTAGGTCACATCTATTCACTCTCTGAAGCTGAACTTAAAGCATTACGTGAATTCATTGACGAAAACCTTGCTAGTGGCTTCATCCGACCTACCTCTTCTTCACATGGTGCACCTGTTCTCTTTGTCAAGAAAAAGAACGGTGGTCTATGACTTTGTGTCGATTTCCGTGGTCTCAACAAAATCACCAAGAAAGATCGATATCCTTTACCACTTATCACTGACTTGCTCGATACTGCTCGCAAGGCCAAGGTCTATACCAAACTTGACCTCAAGCATGCTTACCACTTGGTCCGCATTGCTCCCGGTGATGAATGGAAAACAGCATTCCGCACTCGCTATTGCTCTTTTGAATGGTGTGTTATACCTAAAGGCCTCACTAATGCTCCGGCAGCCTTCCAACGCTTTGTCAATGACATCTTCGCTGATATGCTTGATGTCTCAGTGGTTGTCTATCTTGACGACATACTAATCTATTCGGATGATCAAGAATCACATCGGGCAAATGTTCGGGAAGTCCTTCGGCAACTTCACCAACATGGTTTGTTTTGCAACCTGTTCAAATGTGAATTCAACACAGATACCATCGAATACCTCAGCTATATCCTTTTGCCGAATGGTCTCCGAATGGCCTCTGACAAAGTCGACACTATCACTCAATG
>QLOY01002010.1:0-10170 GCA_003313965.1 Megacollybia marginata
AAAGGGGGACTCCTCTTCCCTGTGTGTGAATGCATGGTCGGGAAAGGGCATGTCTAACAAGGTAGAGTAAACTATAGCCTCTTTACCTAGGCGACAAAAAGAAACTAGTCCCTTGATCCCCAAGTATTCAAGCTTGGCCTCGCTGACCTTGCCTGACATGTCTATATCATTATGTTCTCGTTGTTTCTTTCCCTTTCTGCGAGGACGGCTAGGGGTAGCAGCAGGAGAGTGGGCTAGCTTCCGTTTGTTGGGTGGAGGTGTTCGTGTTTCGATCTGCATTGTAATCGGTTAAGAATACCCTCCTGAGTATAAACCTACCCCGTTGCCACCTTCGCTATCATTGTCTTGCTATTTGAAGTGATTCAAACCTTGGGCTTAATAAGGCGATGACGGATACGTACATTTATCTGGGCAGGAGTGTCATCCTCTCCAGATGAAGCAAAATAGTCTTGACCTTCCTCTGGTAACTCTGAGTAGAGTTAGTTCTAAGCATTGTGGGAAGAAACGTTACCAGGCTTTTCCAAACTATCGTACCCCTCACTGTCTTCACCGCTAGGGTCTCTGTTTTGCATTGGTGGCTTTGGGGTTTCAAATAACCTGTCATATACTTTTTGAGTGTGCTTATCCATGGTGCCTGGTGGGTTAGGAACGCAAAAAGCTCCGCTTCGCTTCAGCTTTTTGGCTTCAGCTGGCGGGGAGTGAGTATGTACTTCACCACCTGAAAGTATACCTTTTCCAGCTTTAATAGCTTCATCTTTTCCGTCCTTGCCTTCAAACCTTTCCTCCTCCGTTGGGACTTCTAATTTGTGGTCAGTGCATTCAACTTCATTGAAAAGAACCCTACCACCCTGCTGCACTTCTGCTCTCTGCTGCTTAGCCTGCCATATAGCCTTAACCCAGTCCAAAAACGATTTAAAATCTTGGGACGATTTTGGTGCGGCTACATAGAGCTTGCCCTCGAACAGACAGCGGACCTCTTTGCCTTTCTATAATGGGTGTCAGTATGCGTCTAGTTTTCTGACTTTCCCTACCTCATACTTTGTCCCGGCGATGTCAAAAGGCTTTCTGATTTGCTACAACCCGTTAGTTTCTTGATGGCCCCTGAGACTTTGCTTACTGCATCAGTGCCTTTTCCCTGGTACAGTGGCAAAGGAGCCCATAAACCGTAAAGCTCAACATTATTCCAATTCTTCCGAAATAAATCAGCTAGGCCAAATACAAAAAAACGGATTCCTGACCTTCAGCCTGGGTGGCATTGTGTTTCAATTTTACGATGGGGAATTGCACTTAGGAGCTTTAACTTGATTAGGATAACCTGTCAAGAAACCGTAAATGACGGTCGGGGAGGGGGGCGACAAAAGAAGGGTACAAGAGAAGGGATATTAATCCAGAGTCAGGCCACGTAGAAGGGGCTCAAGGGTGAGACAGCCGATGAACCAGGTTTTTAAACCCCAGTCTGCATGTGAAACACATGACTTAGACATGTAAATTAGCTAACTAGGTAACGATTTTGGGCCCACCCCATTTGCGTCTCTGCCCAATCCTTTCCTGCCTTGTCACTGTGCAGGACCAAGGAAGCTTTTAAACCCTTAAAATGAAGATTAAAATGTGTGATTTCCCCCGAATGAAAGACCATCAAATCTCCTTCTTTTAAAGGAAATACCAAACCGGGCTCGTAAAGGCATAGCTCTCCCCCTTCATGCTCTCCCAGGATTAGAAGTGCGCATGCAGTCAGGTCCTGCGCGTCTCTATGAGCCTTTGTCACAACATTGAAATTAACGACGAAGCCAGCGAAAGGGTAAGCAGGGGCTGTGCTCAAGACATTGGCATAGACCCTAACCTCATCATAAATGTCAGGCAAATGTGCTTGCAACTTGATCCGAATCCAGTTGAAAACATTTTCGAAGTTATTGCTTAAGGAGTTGTACACCTCCGGGTGGCATTGGATGTCAGCAAACAGCCGCGGCGTGAACTGAGTACCGTTGGTTCTGGTTTTACCTTCGACTCTCAGTAGTCGGGGGTGTATACCTATGGGTGCGTTGTGACCCTTCTGAAGTCAGCTGCCTCTGCTGCTACAAGAAAAACTTACTTGCGTTATGTTGCGGGCATAAG
This sequence comes from Megacollybia marginata, assembly GCA_003313965.1. Classification (NCBI taxonomy): domain Eukaryota; kingdom Fungi; phylum Basidiomycota; class Agaricomycetes; order Agaricales; family Porotheleaceae; genus Megacollybia; species Megacollybia marginata. Next base: position 2,113 of record QLOY01002010.1, read on the forward strand.
TGGAGAAATGAAAGGAAGGAAATGTGGAAGGACCCTCCCTACTATCCTGTTTTGTCCAGAACGTGCTTCCAAATCCTTCGACTGCTGTTTTGAGGGCTAGAGTGAGCCCTTGCTTTAGGTGGGGAGGCATGTCTGCGGCTACGTAGGCTAGAAGTTTCTGATGCGTGTCAAGAATCTTCAAGGACCCTCTAAGATCACTTAACAGAAAGAAATTGTATGGCTTGGGTCCTTACCCTTCAAAAGCTTCGCGAGGAACTTTGATGTAGGTACCCTCTTGTTTTGATCCCTTATCAAGGTACATTTGCCTCAGCTATTTAAAGTCAGAGGGTTATACTTAGACTGCGGTAACTGTACCCTTGCAACAAAAGCAGCTGCATCTGGGGTATCTGCACCCCCTGCTCTAACCCTTTCTCTTTCCATCCAGTCTGCTCTCTCTTCCGGCCGCTGTTTGCTTCTAGGGTAAGGGATTTTTTTATTTGAGGGTTGAACTGGGTCATAACCGGATTGAATGGTCTGCATGTGTTGTATGATCCTAGGGATTGTGGGAGACACTGGTAGATAAGCTTTTGAGCTAACAGCAGGTGAGGATGCAGGTGAAGATGCAGGTGAAGATGGAGGAGAGTGGGATGCCGAGGAGGCCCGCGAGGGTGAAAGGTTGGCACAGGAAGGCCTCCAGATTTCATAGTTTCGGGGTATAAGCTGAAAAGAGCTATTCAAAGTTATTAGGCCCCCATTCCCCTAGCTAGCCGCTTACCTTTGTTTAACCTTATCGAAGAAGACGTCCATGGTCTCAATATGCTCGAAGTTGAATTTTTGACCTGACAAAACTGTTTCAAAGGGAATAGCATCTTGGAGGCAGTATAGAAATGGGATCAGGATGCGCCTCACTTCTGAGCCCATGCCCTGCGCTAGAGAACTGCGTAGGCCATGTTTCTGGTTTAGGTGGGGCTACTTACCTGGTGGATCCCTCAAAAAGATTAGAAACACTATCCACCACAGCATCGGTCATGCGCCCAGCCTCGTAATAGTTGCCTGTTGCCGCTATAGCCAACAAAAAATAGGCAGTGCCTCCGGCCGCTAACTTTGCAAACCTTCGACCAGCAGCATTCCAGCCTAGAAAAGTGGACAAAGAAGGGCTTTTTAGCCCTAAGCCATCGTAAATCTGGGTTGCGTTCGTGTGGGGATTTTCGCTAGTTACCCTAGTAAAACTTAGCCTTAATCCCTAGAAGGTAAGGAAGCTTACGTGCCTGTCTAGATATTGAGCTAGCTCAATCTGGGCCAAGGCCTGCCTAAAGAACCGAACCATAGTCGCTTTCCCTGATTCTGCGCATCTATGCACCACAGCCTCTAGTGAGTCAGAATCCTCTGAAAGGAACCGGGCTTCGTGGTGGAACCCAGTTGCCAGGTCACTCAACCAAGCCGCTAACCTCAGGCACCTGGGAGACCTGGGCATTATAAATAATGCCACCTAAAAATTGCCTACCCCTGGAGTCCTTCTCGTAGAAGGGATCTGCCACTTCTTGCCATCAGCGTGCTGACGGCCAGAGCTTCTGACCCCCTCGGACGCATGCTCCCTTGGCTCGAGCGGGTTCTCCCCCTCCTGGTGGCCCTGCAGGGTACGGTTGGAATCTGAGGCCTCCCACTGGAGGAAAAAGGGAGGGAAAGAGAGCCTGAGATGCGACATCGGAAGGGGTAGGTATGGCCTGCGAGGCAATCTGCCGGCGTAGCTGTTGGATTGTGGGTGGCAGCTGGAGTCCGTCTTCCTCCAAAGTATGCAAAAACCTGACCAGATCTCACAACTCTATACTCTGGAGCGCAAAAGAACTCGTTACAGGGGGCATTGAGGGAACGAGTTTTGACACGACAAAACAAACAAACCCCGGGCGCATGGCTCATGACCCAGCATGCACCGAGCCCTCATTTCACGTGACAGAGAAATGTGTTTAGGCTATATACAAGATTTTACATGATGGGCGCGCGATGCGGTATGATAGGGGGTCGACCATACAAAGCATGAAATTTATCAGTGTAGAGGGTAGTGACTGCCTGTTCCACCTCTTGTAAGTCCTTCGTCACTTTAGTTTCCCAATTTTCAACTGTGACATCCTCCCGGAGCAAGCGGTAATCTACGTCCCTCCACCGAAGCATCAAATCTCGCAGCGCCAGGAAAAATGGAGCCCTGGATTGTAGGGAGATAGCTGCCAGGCCTTGATCAGCTGTTTCGACATTCGCAACACAAAGAATGGTACTCTGTCCCTCAGGAAAGCAATTTAGGATGAGACGCATATCCACTGGATGCTGAGCCATTTTTGCGTCAAGTGCCAGCAGCTCTGAGTGAAAATTCAGCTCAGCAACTTCCCAGATAATCTTTTTGACAAGTGATTCATCTCGAAAGGACTCTGTCGAGAGAACTTCACCTTGCCATGTAAAGCTGTCGGCATCGACAATGTTCAATTGCAAATCTGTGAGAGTAGATTGTTCCCCTAGAACCTTAAGGATCTTTTCTCACTGTTGAACAAGGTTTGCAGGTGCTGAGGAACGTTTCGCTAAAGGTAGCAACAGCAGATCCCGCTATTGTTGGTTGAAAAGAGGTTCTGCATGCATGCCAGAGAAGGACAGATGCAAGATGAGAAGCGCAGCCAAGTTTGAAGATATGAAATCATTCGCTCTTCCTTCAGAGCTGACACAAACAGTGCAGGGTCTGGAAAAGCATAACCAGTACCATGTGGAGGCCCCTGATCTCTCTTAATGTTTGTGACAGCATCCTGCCAAACATCATTGGCTGAAGGATAGAATGCAGAGGAAGGGGGCTGGAATTTGTCTCGTCCACCAGTTCTCTTGGCTAGTTTTTTCGGACATGGCTTTCCTTTATCTAAAAAGATTGAAAATAAGGAAAGGAAATTTGATTAGGTGGTACTTACATGGGTGATTCTTCAACTTATCTTTTGGTGCACTTTGACTTGCACCAGACGTTGCTGGAAGGGATTCGTTGCTGGAAGGGATTCGTTGCTGGAAGGGATTCGTTGCTGGAAGGGGTTTGTCGCGGTTATTTGATGACTCCTTGAATGCATTTCCAAAACCAAAGAAGTTACTGCCGTAGTGAGTTATAGCCCTGTACTGAGCCTTTGTATCCAAAGGTCCCTCGTAAATGTTAGCAAAAGCGGGGGACTTATCCATCCACCTCTCTTCATCATTCATTGGTCCGACTGGCACTTCACAGTCAACATGGATCCGAGACAAATTTCGAACAGGGTGCACCACGTAGTAGGGTATGCCAGCACGAAAAAATAGCTCAGCATCTGTTACATTCACAATGAATGCACCCATTAGTCCTCTCGCAAGAGGATGAGAGGGACTCTGTGTGTTCATCAGAGGTTTATAAACCTCACAATACTTGAGTAACCCCAGAAGCTCGAGAAAAAAGCGCTGAAAGGTGCAGGCCGTGTGCAACATTTGGCGAAATTGACAAAACAGCTGCTCCAGTCGGGTAAGAAGCTGTGAGAGGCTGTTTAAAAGTAATATGGCAATATCTCTTTCGGAAGGATTAGGGTGAACTTCGAGAAAGTTGGATACACGAATCCGAATCTGATCAAGGTAGCGGCGGAAGACAGCGGTCCAGTAGGGAGAAATTTTCCCCAGACCACCAATGACTTGACAGTTTGTTTCTTCCGCGAAGCTTTCTTTACCAAATTCTCGCCAGAGATCAGGAAAGTTTGAATGCAATGGATTGTCGGAATTTGTGGATGGCGGGTGAGGTATGCAAGCAAAATGAACAAAATCTGGATCGTACAATTGGGGCCATTCTTTCCAGTCTAGAGAACTGAAAGATCCGTATTTGCACATTCGCAGTTTCTGGATTCCTAAAGGAGGTTCTGCAGGCTGCAGATCGTATGGTGTAATGACAAAATAGTTTCTGTCGTCAATAATACTGCTGTTGTATCCATCGTAAGCTGTAAGGGGTTGATCAGGGGCTGTTGATAACTTGTGAGTACACATTCATAGCATCTCGACGACAATTTACCAGCACGATGTGTCAGGATAGCAGGGTCTTTGCGTAGTTTCTCAGCAGTAAATAAATCATCACTATGGACGGTGTGGTCGGGTTGTAAGAGTCGATTTTGACGGAACATATCTCGCACTGAAGCTACTACGAGACTGTGAGTGAATTGTTATCGTGGCCAGCTGCAACAGAAGAAGCTGAAAGCGGTGACCCATGCTCTGAGTGTCTGACTATGCAGTCCAGACAACTTGACTATGCAGTCCAAGTTGAGCAATGACAGACAAAGCAGTCATGTTGTTGTGGCGAGTAGAGCAGGTGGCAGAGCACTGAACGTCGGCTTACCTCAAGATTGTTGTTGCAGCGTCTAGCAAGGCTTAGTCAAATCACGTGCTCCATAATATGGCTTAAACCCACATGAGCGCCAGCGACAGGATGCGAACCCACTTCCGAGTCAGGCCTCCACCTATCGACACCTTCTCATGCATTCAAAATGGTAAGCTTACTCTTATAGGTGCATTACAGTTCTAATCACATTGGCCTAGCCTTCGAATCCATTGTAAGTCTTCTACCTCTACAATGGCGCTTGAATATTCCCAGCGAAAAACCTGCTGACGTGGCCTGACACTATTGAACTGAAACTGAGTGCTGAGTCAAAAACTGATGCAGTCTGATATTATCTGACACGTACCGAGTCCAAGAGGGCAAAGCAAGTATACTCATTTTGTCATTGCATCATTCATGTACATTCAGGCACTCCATCATTTGTATAACTTGGGCTTTGCTTGTGCTTGGACTCAGACAACAAAGATGATCCAGGTCAACTTGTCGAACTGTTGACACGGGTACGCGTCTGTCATGTGCACTTATTAATTCTTTTCGTTTACTTCCATCTACTGTTCTGTGAAGGTCACTGAAGGAGCTCTTCACAGCTCTAATGGCTCAGCAACAGACTCAACAGTCTCTGGTGATCCTAAACTACGATTTGTAGCACCAGAAATCTGTCAAAATTGGCTCTGGCATTGTAGTGAGCAAGGGTCTGCTGGAGGGAAAGACAACGCAGCTGATGGATGCTGTGGATCAGGTAAGTCTTCATCTTGAACTGGCCAGATCTTATTGATGTTTTAGAGTTACGGCCAAACTTTTGTCCCCTTCTATAATGCCAGAACCTCCTTCACCATGCAACCGTCGCCTCCAGAGCCAAATCCAGAGACTGAACTGGTTCAGTCCTCTGCCACACCTCTAGAGCCAAATCTAGAGACTGAACCGAAGACCAACCAGCAAGGCCACGACCAACGGGCAAATCTTGGAACCCACCATCAACAATCTCTACCAAGTACGTGTGTCATTGTGCTTGAGTGTATATTCACAGTTTGCCCAAAAAGGGCTTTCGATGAGTATTGGGAGGGAATTCAGGGCAACAAGGACTTTGTTAAAGGTATGTGACCTCGTATGACACCGATTTGACTCAAATCATACGATTGTTTATAGACATACAAGGCACGCTCAAAGAAATTGGTACATCACTTGTCTACCTCTCACTAGATCGGACTTAGCATCCTTCAGAAGGCAGAGAAGTGTCCGGAAGCAGGCAACAATGGGTATAGAGAGTAGTAATTGTCTTTGTACATTGAATGTCATCAGATTGAACTAATGACTCGTTTCCGCTCGCTGGCGCTCGTGTGGGTTTTCACTGGGGCTTAAATTTAATCAGACTGGTTACAATGCATATGTAGTACATGTAGTACAGTACACAATCGGATAGAAGAGAGGATAGATCATTCCTGAGCGCTGAGCATTGAGAAGATTAGTGGCATAGCATAAATTGAACAAAAACCCCCACCATTCAATCTTGATAATCGGGATCGCTACTCCCATTACTCCCATTACCTGCACTTTCATCATCAGCCACATCATAGTCTTCTATCTGCGCGGGGTCTCCAAATTGTTCATTGTCAACAGTTTTCTCTTCATCGTCCAATGCATCTCGCTTCAGAGGGAATTGATCCGCACTGCGACCTTCCTTTTGTGGATGGATGGCATGGAATGTGACGCCTTTTGGTACAATCCACAGGGCCACATCGGATTCAATACTATCGACGATAGTTCTGAAGAGGTGGAAGCCGCCGGGTGTCAATAGATCAACATCCCACTCTCCTTGCAGATACGTATCAGGAATCAATAGCCCCATGCTGGGAGCCATTGCAAAATGAGGTCGAACAACCATCTCTCCATTAGACATGTTTCGGCCTGTGTAGTGCCAGAGAGAAATCCCAAAGGCACTAATGCTGTGCAGAATATTGATGCGATCCTTGATTCTTGGGAGCATAGTTTCATATCGACGACAGATTTGCCGGTCTGCATTATACCTAAGACGGCCAGAGAGTATTGGCTCTTTGACTTTGATGAAAAAAACAGGAACAGGCTCTCCTGCAGTATCCGTGCGCAGAACGTAGTAGTTTCGCTCCACAATGAAATCAACCTTGTCAGCCCTGGCTGCGTTCGATGGAGCAAGCTGGGGTGCAACAATATACCCTCGTTCTCTGCTGAAGGCCCATGTCAAGAGTGTGTTGTATGGTGGATAGAATCGATTCTCAACACCAATGAGTCGTGAGAATGCTGTTGCAAAATCTTCATAAACGAAACATGGCCAGTCAGAGGCCTGCAGAATTGCTGGAGAACTGAAACATATCAGATATCATTTAGTTGTAACGATTTTTTACCTCAAGTTTGACATGCTGGTAACAGAGAAAGAGTTGTGTGAAACTTTATTGTTTCATGTGGTCACATTATCATGATTATATAACTTTCAATTCATCACCATCCGCTCTCGACTACTTTGTCAGAGCATTGCATGGCAAGACTGCTTTGTCTGCCATGTGTGGAGCATGCTACAGCTCTACTATTCATCGGAGCCTAGCTAGGCATGACTGCATCGTCTGCCAGCTAGACCATGCTAGCTAGATTGACCACATTGTCGTCCAATAGCTCTGGTTCTATGATTCTCTGGCTTTTTCTCCTGGCTCCAGGACCTTATCTCCCTGGGCTGTTCCGTCTTTGTTCCATGTTGTCTTCAACGCTGTAAGTTCTAAAAATCTATTATTGAGTACTTATTCACTGATGTGCCTTAGACTCCATTGTCGTATATTCTGATAATTACTCATTATGCATTACGTTCAATACGGATATTCTCCTTAGGCAGAAACGGACGCCACTGTGCTGGCAACCTTCGGGTGCAATGGGGCACCAGCGCACCTGACCCCCACTCACTCCTCAGACCTTCCCGTGGCCTTGCGCATAGACCCTTTCGACTCCCAATCTGCTTTAATTAAAATGGTATAATACATGCATGTGCTCTAGGTATCAAAAACTATGCAATTAGCATAATGGTTCTGTCGATGGACACTTACAATAGCTTTGAGGAAGATTTGCCTGACAAGATGGCTTCCCACAGTTTGCCTTCGAAAATACCGGAAGCACACCCATTTTACTAGAGGCCATGCGTAAAGCTTGTGTACGGAAGCGGTACTTGACATGTGTCTATGGTGCAGAAGCTAAGGCACATAGCTTTATAGGTAAAACGTGGGATTTATTTGCTTGTAGCATAAGGACCGGTTCAAGGAAGACCTTGAGGCTCTGACCTTGTTGAATCCCCCCCTCTCGTGATGCGGAAGACATCGGAAGGGCGCCGTATGAGCTCGAGACTGCGCAAGCAGTCTCAAAGCAATGCCTTGAAACCCCCGAGAAGCAGCAGTGAAGTCTCAGAAGCAGTTATGATAATGAGAAACTGCTTACTGGCTGCTGGCCATGACACTGTCTGTCCCGTATGTTACCGTTCATTCAATACGACCACCGGGCGTAACCGTCACTTGTCGATGGCGAAGAATTGTAGCTGGTACAGACACGGCAAGTTTACAGCTCACAATCTGCCACCTCAGGCCCTCCCTGTGCCTGCCGTCCCTTCTGCTCACGCCTCAACGGTGCATTTTCAAGAACGCCTGGGTCAGCATCAGGTGGTTTTTCCCTCAGCAGGTTCTAGCAGCTCTGTGCGGTTTACGTCT
>QLOY01002011.1:0-34681 GCA_003313965.1 Megacollybia marginata
GCATAGCGGTTCTAGTACTGCGACCACATTCCAGACACTGCTTTGAAACACTTTTACTAAGCCTCAGGTGCCTTGCAATCGGCCTATCCGATACCGTGACTTTCCTAGTCCTGTTTTCTAAGCACTCTCCCAACTCTAGATGACTCAGTGGACCATGCAGTACACCAATGCTGATGAATGTGATGCTGGATCAGGTGTTTCCGGTAGTCTAGAGGACGCCTTTCGACTTTCTTTCCTCCTTCCCCTAGACTCGATCACGTGATCATCGCAAACCATAGCTGTAGTACAGTTCTTAGCACTAGACATGAATTCCTGAGAGTTCAACTTGTCTAGGATCATCAATGACACCAATTCACTATACTAGCCATGTTTAAGTATAACTGAACTCAGTATACAGTCTAGTCTTGAGCAAAGACGACTGCAAACGAGTTTCCAAGTTTAGACACGTACTCAGTCACCAAGTCTAGAAGTAACGCCAGACTATAGATGAGTTAATGGACATCTCAACTCTCTAGTCAAACTTATGGTGGTAACATCGCCAGTTTATAAGCTTAGCTGCAAAACCGGCGTATCATCGCCTTCTTGGACTATCCAGAGTAAGACATCGTATGATGTAAATGGCATACATACGACTGGCTGATCTTGATTGTCCCCAGACTCGATTGTTCATCTCTATCTCGAAGTCATCCTGTGTATAAATAGGTCAGGGAGGTCGTCATCATCAAATTTTGGCTGTTACTGTTTTTCCTGGGACCCTCATCTTCCTCCGGAGATTGGAGGCAGGTTAGTGGCTCCTGAGCTTGAAGAAACGACACCCATGGGTGACAGACCTATGATAATGTGGTGGTCGGACATCATCTAAGCCTGATGGGAAGAAGCCAGTTACAAGGTCATTACCCAAACAAAGTTCTCACCATCTACCATCATGTTTGACTTGCAGGAGCGGCTATCAACCACGACTACTGCCTAGCCAATTTCGAAACATCGAACTGGATCTAAACTGAAGCTTACGGCCACAGAAACAAGCAGACGAGGGTAGTGTGACGAACCATGCCTAACCTGAGCCTTTATGCTCGAGACACCGAGGCCTGGCACGCATCTGATTGCTATGTAAATAAAGGGAATACAAACATACCAGTGACATTGAACGAGCCAATATAAGGAATCGAGATGAGATCAAGAATAGAACCATTTAGTATCGTTCAGGTCCAAAGGCTTGACAGAGCAAAAATCTATTAAACTTAAAGGACGGAATGGGTACTTCACTGACCGCTTTCAGACTGTGCAGCATCTGCGTCGCAAGCACAAGACATTGCTCGGGTGTATCAGCAGTCCCACCAGTGAGTAGGAGTAGAGTGCACAGCGGGTAGTGATGGCAAGCAATAAGTGGTTGAACTTCCACGTGACCATTTTGATGGTGTCACCATGCAGTAATACACCCTGCCTGTGAAAGTCGGTCAACTCCAGTGTACCCCAGTGTACTCTGGTGTACTCCACCAGCTTTCCCTGCCTCCTTCCACTGAAGTTCACAGGACGACAGTGTCATTCATTGAACTCCAATGACCACCGCTCCATCCAGGAGGCACCCGATGAACTCCACCGTAGTCCAATAAAGTCCAACAATGTTCATTGGACTTCACTACCTCTTTTAATTTCAAAATCGAGCTTGTGATCAGAGTACAGTGAAGTACAGTAAAGGTCAATGGAGGTCATCGATGAAGATGCCAGACCCAATTTAGCGCAAGTCACCAAAGTCCGCTGGAGTACGATCCATCAATCCATCAACACTTTGGGGTAGGATCAGCAGTGAGGTTCAGTGAAGTGCGATGTAGTACAATGCGTGAGTATGTTGACCTCTGGATTTAAATCCACTGTAAGTCAGTGTACTACAGTGGATCAATACGAATGGATCAACTTCCAGCGAACTTCATTGTCAGTCGATGTACTACAGTGTATTTCGATAGACCTAATTGAATACTGAGTAAGGTCCTGTGACCTATCCTGTACTATGGTGACAGTCAATGTAATGCCGTGTACACTGATGTACACCGGCGTATGCTGGTGTACAGTGACATACGCCAGTGATGTTTCACAGGCAGGGTATATAACTCTCACCATGTCATTCGGTCCGATGACTCCGATCGGAGTTTAAATTGGACTTAACTGCATTTGATTGAGCGGGATAGTTGATGCTTATGACTGAGTGACTGAGTCTCACTCATTCCTGAGAATTCTCATCAGCTACTCCACACTTCCAGATGTTTGCACTTCTGATGAAGCAGGTAAGATTCTGCAATTGGGAAATTGCTATCAACTAAATCAGTGAGAACTAGTTGACTGCCATAGACTTACTGAAGATAGAAAGACATCATTGAGTACATGTGGAAAGACATTCAACTTGAAAGACAGAACACAAAGCTCAAAGATGGCAGGTGAAAGCTGAAAGACATCTACTGAACTAAGACATAAGTCATGAAAGACAAATGTGCTGCTTTGCTGATATACTTTAACTTATCTGAATTGACTGAGATACATCAGCAACTCTGCATATGACTGTTTACAGCAACTTGATAATTCCAATAAACTTCACCTGATTAGTCCTAATTTCCCTAAAATTGTGGTATTTATTGTGAGTACCCAAATTACCACTATTGTAGATAACTTTAGGAGAATTATGAAAGAGGGTTTTTCCTGATGTAATAGACTGCTTGTGCATGGTAGGCTGGCTGAGTTCACTGAATAGTGCCTGAATGATAGAGATAGGCAGCAATGGCAGCTGCTTGATCTCATTGGCATTGGTAATGTTTGATTCTCTATCAGAGAGATAATCAACCATATTGAAACAGATGGTTGGCACAATCCCTGGTGTATCAAATTGGAGAAAATCGAGGACAGACAGGTTGTCTGCAGGCAGTAAATCTGCATTTTCATCTGGGATGTGGAGGTTGGGTAGCATTCTTAGGGGTATCACATGACTTGTTGCTTAAGTTGTTGTTCGTCCAAAGTGTTATGCATGCAAGTGAGTATTTGGTAATTCTACCATATATAATCAATTTACAAGCTCTTACTGGACTTTGGCTGAAATCTCCCTTGATGTCACACATCTTCTGCAATCTGCTGAAACTAAATTTTCAGCCACCTGGTCACAGGTCACACTGGCCGCCGAACTGTTCGAAATGGTACAGTACCATATACCATATGGGGTAACAGATGGCCATATACTATGGTCATTGGCCAGTGCTCACTAGGCTGTGTTTATCATACTGTCACTCGCTTTCATCACTGGTCTCCCGCTACTGCTATTTGCAAACTATTTGCTTTCATTGCGGTTCTTCTATTGAGTTCCGAGACTACAACTCCAACAAAACTCCGAGTCACTTTTCAAGGATTTGCACGGAATCCAAATCTACAGTCGACGCTCTCATAAGGCATGCCCCCTCGGGAGACATAGTAAGGTATGCCTTATAAGAGAGTATGCCTTTTGAGAGCCCCATTTGGCCCTAAGATTGAGGTTCGGGAATCACCAAAGGGTATGCCATATGGGGGTGTATGCCTCACTAGGGCTATGCCTTATGAGAGCTTCGACTGTAATATATATTCGTAACCCTGTCCAATTAGCGCGACAGCCTGAGTCACGTGGTCGTGATCCTCCTACCGATGTAAGCCGTAAACCGTGTTCAATATGTATTGACTGTCTGTTCGATTCAATACAGTCTAAGTATGATGAGACTTGTCAGCCTCACTTACACCACACTGCATTCATGTCCCGATCGGGCTGATCTTGCGATCCTCGGAGTCCCTCAGGCTCTCGTTTCGTCTTCGCTGATCCTTATATGGGACGAGTTGCCTTACATACTAGTGACTTCTATTTACACTCTGTTCTGCTGCGTATGGTGCTGCCCTCGCTCCATTATTCCAAGTTTGGTAAGTTGTTTCTACACTACGAATTTTACAGACAATGTTTATAACATCCAAATGCATCGCATCCTGCTGTCCCTCCTCAGCTTTCCTCCCTACCTCGTGCTGCTTGGGTGGAAATTCTGACCCAACACCTGGTCTGTGCCATAATCCGCTTCGAATATCCACTAACGCGTTTCTGAAGCAAACGAAGCTATGCGATCTCTGCTAACCCTTCTGTAAGTTGCATCGTATCTTTCTCTGTCGTATGAGTTCATCTCTGCTGAAGTAGTTGACGGGTGCCCTGGAAATCTGGATTCAGTCGAACAGCATTTGAGTTTGGCTACCTTCGCCAGCAATTTCAGCTTTGTTGAAGAGCTGCTTCAACCAGCTGCGGAAGACGCTGAATAATGAAGCCGTACGTTTTGATCCGGGAGGCTGGTGTTGCATCAAACTCGTATACCCTCTGGTAGGTTGACGATCTTCTTGGTCTACGCTTTATCTCTGACTACTCTTCTTTCAGACGATGTTCAGAAGACTCGAGTGTATCTCCTCCCGGTGTCCTTTGCCGAGGATAGGATTGTTCAACCTTCTGCATCATACGCCTCCTCAAATTCGAACTAGCCCGAATTCTCGATGCCTTCAGCATCTGAGGAAGATGTTACAAAACATATTCCTGGCATTCCAAGAGCCTTTCAATACCTCCCCATCTACCAGTAGGTCTTGAAAATGGCATCGACCTTGTAGAACCTTTCTCTGAGTTCCTGAACACTTACTATATGGGCTGCACGGGTCCCAGTGGAATGTTCCATCATGAGTCATGTCTAGCTTCCATTCCTTCTGAGACATTGTAACTCAGACTGTCAATGAATCAAATGAATAGCTCGGATCATATGGAGCTGGAAGCTTGACAGTTAAACAATGCGGTTTGTACACAGCAGCCTCGGACCTCGGCGGCATGTCATGTACTTACATCATAACATCAAACCGTCTTTATTAAAAAGTGCCGAATTTGGTTTTCCTTTCCTTCGAATACTTACATGTTTAGCGCTTAGCAGTGGTTTGTGGATTTTGTGTAACAATACTAGTCTTCACGATAGTTCAATTCGTTCAGTAAGCAATCAGAAGCGGAACGGCAACCTTTCCTTTTAACCAACTCTTAACGTCACTTCCGATTAACCGGGTTGGTGCCTAGCCTTGGGTACCTTCAATATCTCTTGGGCGTCGTGCAAAGGTACGAAAAGAGGGTCACGAGGCTTGCACACAGCTACTTGGATTGACACAGAAGCAAGTCTTTCGAGTATATAAGATGCCCTCTCACTCCAAGGTCCGACAGACACTGCACCTCCTTCATCACCCTCAATGTACTTCAAAGCTCTGACCGTTCTATTGTGTACATTGGTCTTAGTGGGACAATCCCATGCCGCGATCTTGAATGAAAGATCTGCTCAATGCAGCCCCGTTGTCTGCAGCGAGGGTTGCTGTTCTGGATATGTTTGCTTAAATGGGGTCGGTGTATATATTCTTGCTTTTCATCTGTCGCTGATGCACTATCGATGCAGGAGTGCGCACTATGTTCTGAAATTGGCATCTCCTGCGGCTCCAACAACCCTTGCTGCCCAGGATTGGTGTGCGGAATTGAGCACATATGTGTTTCTTGAAGTTGATGTGTTGAGAGTTTAAAACTTCCTGTTTCTTTGAGTCGTGGTCATCTGCCATGTATCGTGAATAAATCTCTCCTCTTGGTGATTGAGGACGGACGAGTCATCTCAAAGTCTGCCTTGAGTCTGCCAGCTTCTGCCGAACATGCCGAATCCTGCCGAATCACTAAATCGGATCAATCAATCAATCCAAACGTCACCACTAAATTCATTAGGCGTTGATTGCCGGCAATGGGATTATCCATTTGCTCTCTCCTGCATCGACTGGTGTTGCAGAGTACCTCGTATACGACGTCATCCAGTCGTCTGTTACGTTCTTTCTGCATCAGCCAAAATGCAATGTTAGATAGATACGTATAAGAGTATCCGAGTCTAAATGCCAAAATAGATGTCTACAGTACACCGGTGGGTCTCGTTACAACGACTGAAAGGACCAGACAAAGGAACAAGACAACGCATACGTTCCCTCAGAATTGCACGACTGAGAGATAACCGAGGAGGGAAAAAAAGGTTAGATGCTCATCAGAGTCATCACTGCTGTCGCTGGGGAAATAGATATCTTATTGTCGAGACGCGACGTTGACTATTTGCGCATTCAAATGGGGTACATTGTCAGCGTGCTTCGGGAGTTCCGCCTGTAGTAGAACCGTCCAGTGGGTAACAAGATGCCGGTTACTCGGTCGCAGAGGGGATGCAGCCAACGAAAGAATAGGCAGTGCTGTTCTACTCGGCATTCGCAGCACGTTTTGATGGTGAAGTTCAGTCTGCTCGAAGTGGTATGTAAAGGATGCGGCAGCTGTTTCTGTTGCATTATTTTCTGCTCAGAAGCGAATAACTTGCTTGAAGCAAGTACCTCGAGCTAATCCAGCCGAATTCAACCGTTCTTGTTCACCATAGCTGCAGTTGACCTGATGCGTTGATGAGGTCAGCGCCTAGCTAGCGTCTCCGGGTTTCGGTCGGCGTCAAAGACGGAACCGTCTTTGATGCGTTCAGGCACTTATTTCTGGTTTTCACAACACGGTGGTATACCGTAAGACAACTTGAAAGTACTGGACTGGCTGCGGTCCACTTCGTTCCAGCTATCTGCCCAACCTGCACCTGCCTCCGAACCTAAGGTCCGGTAAGGTAGTCTACAGAACATCTTAACAGGGAGAAATTAACTAATCCTTCTAGCTCATTTATGACTTGCTACGCATCCGGCTGGAAGTTTTCGCCAACTGCAGATAGAATGATGCTGTCGAAGCGATTGAATTTAATCGTTTGGTTGTCATGACGAAGCTTCAACGCTACAACTCGTTTCAAGCCAGAGTCTGGTTCAAGCACCATCTGCCATCTTAGGCATCGTGAAAGTTAGAAAGCAAGTCAACTGTAAGCTCGATTCCCGTTATGGGTATAAACTCCCATCACTACCTAC
The DNA here is from genome assembly GCA_003313965.1 of Megacollybia marginata. Taxonomy (NCBI): domain Eukaryota; kingdom Fungi; phylum Basidiomycota; class Agaricomycetes; order Agaricales; family Porotheleaceae; genus Megacollybia; species Megacollybia marginata. The sequence continues at coordinate 6,973 of QLOY01002011.1, forward strand.
TTACTATATAAAGAGTCGATATTATGGTTCGTTTAGCTAGCTTTTTTCTTACATCGTGTCATCCATTAGAGCCTAGCGTTATAAAACCTAGTAACACTCTTTTGTCTGACCTCCGAAAAGCTCACCCAACTTACATCAACTCACTCTCAAGACCTTGAGATTAGGACGATGAGTATTTGACTCCGAGTCAAAGTATCTGAAGCAGCGTGCCTTCCAGTCGCAGGGTCCTATTGCACAGAAGGTAGTCATTGCCCCGATCCCATCACCCTGAGCAATTCTGACTCTCTGAGTGACTGAATCTTGCCAACGTGTAGTTTCCGAGTTCCTCCAAATACCCAAATTATGACCAGTATCAAATACTACCGGCTGTGTCTCAGATCAATATAGAGGCAGAGACTTCACCACAGGTCAGTTATCCAGATTGTATACTTCCAGCAGTTGACCACCCTCGAAATTGGTTTATTGAACGAAAAACCGCCTTTGAACTTCCTATCGAAGGTAGGGGCAATACGATTGTGAAGAGAAATCCTGAATTCCGAACCATTGGACATCAGTTGGAAAGGTGGGTGAATTTTGCTTTATGAAATACTGTCCAGCTTTAAACTTTATCAGAAGCCAACCAAAGCTCTGCATGTTAAGCAGTCAACCTGACTCCAGACCTACGACACCCAAAGTAGTGGAAGAGACTGTTGAAATGACAATCAGAAAGTGAGTTCTTTGATCTCAAATGTAACCACATTACAACCAACAAAAGATTCAAATGATCGTCCTTTCAAGAGAGCGAATATTGTAAAGAACATGGGTAGTCAACCATTATGAAGAAGTCACGTCAGCGGACCAAAGTGGAATCAAAGTGATTCTATTCAGGTCGCATCATTATTCTACCCTAAGATATCACGAATTCTGATAGCAATCAACTCCGGGAACAGCGCATCATGACGTATTGACGGTGTCTTTCACAATGTCATGTATAGACGTCCGGACAAGCCGATTGAAATCCATCATGATTCATGCGACTGCGTGAACATAGCTGTCCATCTTGTTATCAATCTTTCGCTTCAATTATATCTTAGTTCTTCGGTTTAGACATGCTTTCCAGTCTTAATTTGGCTTCTACGTCTTCGGTCTGTCTTGTGTAATATCCTTGATACAACTAGTTTCATGCAGCAGAAGAGATTTGAAGAGTAGTCTGCATAAAAACCGAGTCATTGTTTTGCTGCAATATCATGATATTGAAAATTTGAAGCCTATCAGACACAATTGAAAATAATAGGAATAGACGTGGACGATAGTGTTGAGCCAGCCAATTGCGATCACGCTTTGATATGTAACTACGGCCTCGGGGACAGCCTTTCACCCGAGACGTCAGCGCGGTTTTGCGGCCCTCGAAAAGAAGTATGGAGTTGCTCCACTGCAACTCACACAAATCGGTGACTTATTCCTCTTGTAGAGCCATCTATATCTGATCGAAGAACGTGTACGAGATTTCTGATGGCTACACTGATCATCAGTCTACGACTAAGGACTGGCATGATGTAGTCCCAAAAGCACCAGTTTCTTTGATTGGTATTAGTATCATTCATTCCGGCGAGAGCGTCTTCCCGTCCTGATCATCACGCCAGCAGTGGCTCCAACCTGCCAGACATTTGGGGAAAAGAAAAATGGCAATACATAAGTAGCAACAGCAATTTATCAGCAACGACAACATCCACTCATTACACCTCAGTAATCGGTACCTTAAAGTCATTAGGCACGGTGTCAGTACATCTCTGTAAAAGTGAGTTTGAACGGTACATCTTGTCAATTGACTTACGTCTGGAGTACCAAGCTCAATGCAATCTAACCGAGGCTCAACATTAGCGGCTTGAGTAGTAAAGACCATCCTGTGTCGAGTGCTAGCAATGTCAGCACTCCAGGAGGTACTGTGGAATTCGCTTCCTTGCGAAATTGTTATACGAGTGTTGAATTTCACAAGAAGAGTGTTGGAGTATAACTTGGCCAATATCAGCGCAGGTGTGATATGGTAGTCGCTGTCTCGAACTGCAAGGAATAAGATGGCATCCATGACTGCTATTGTTGCTGTTAATGTGCCAGTTTCGATGGTTAGGCGAATGAGTTTAGTGACCAGGTCCCTGGTTTTTTTGAACCTAGTGTCATGTTGAGTAAGCTAAAAAAAATGACTCTGTCATTAAGGTATCCGAGTCTGCTATAGTGGAGTCACTCACAGCGTAGGTCATGGACACGGCGATGATGATGTCACAACAAGCACTCCCAACCAGCCAGAGCTAAGGAAACAGTTCATTACAACATCTAACCAGATTCAAGAGTAACTTACAGAAGGAGAGATAACATCTTGTTGTATTTCCTGAAAACTATCAAGTTGCAGCGCCTGAACTCCTGCAGTAATAGCAGATGAGGATTGCAATAATGCGACCTACAGTTGAAGTGTAATCATCAATCCTCAGGCCGGCTTATAAGTGCTCACCAAGATAATGATACACGGCACCAGCTTTGACTTCCAAATAATACTGACTTGAAACGCATAGAAGATCTGAACAGTGGCACTAACTGATATGGTTGTGTAAGAGGCACAAAGACTTGAAGAGAATTACTGACTAACACCACTGAGAATGGGTACCCCCAGCCATTCAAGGTGGGTGTTTTCAAGCGCATCTAAATTCCCAAAGCCTGATGCATACGTAACAAATGCATCATGAGCCACAATGGCAGTTTGCAAAGTTTCAAGTGCAAAGAGCCAGACAACAAGGACCTTGCGTATTATCTTGTCCTCTGGAAAAGCTTGGTAGTACATATCTGCATTTCATGGCTTAATACACCTTCAAAGACACTCGGGGAGGGGGAAAATACTGACAGACTTGGACAAAGAGAACACCGTAAAGACCCCAGTTGAAAAGGTAGCCCAATAGCTGCGTGGCATCATTTCAGTCTCTAATACACAGAAAGCTGCTGAGCATACCAAGGGGCCAGCACTGGGGACACATTCAAGTTGATATACTGCAACACTGTAACACATGGCTTACCTTGCGGTAACATTTGGGAAGGTGGGCTCAGAGGACATGGCTCTACTATGATGTCAAGGAAAACCAGGGTGCAACTTAGTGTTGTTACGAGCTTATAAAAGGCCCGTAGACGAAGCTGTGCCAGAAGTCAAGGCTATTATATTTGGCCAACTCAACATGCTGATCTGGGTGTTGATCGGTCCAGGCAGTTGCAACATATGGTGATCAGAAAGTTGCAAACTTGAAATAGATCCACGCTCTTTTTAGTAATTTCCCTCCATTTCTGCGCTTCAGCTGGAGTCGGGTAATGTACCCTGGGTCTGCTACTTATGCACTTGTCACTGACTATCAGCCGGCACATGGAATCTCTGTCAAATCTCTGTTGTTTTGTCGAATCCAACTGACGTCTGAAGGGACAACATCAATATTTGGACGGACAACATTGACATCTGGAGTGACAGGGGCATAGGTAGGCTTTTCTTCGAATTTGCTACTACCGACAGCTACCTGGTACCGACTCGCTACAGACGCCACTTGTAGACAGACCAATTACGTACTGACTGCCGACCACCGACTATCAACCTACTATCAACAGCCTATGTACTGATTATTACTTCACTACTAAGGTATGCACTGTATCCGACTTCCATATAACATCATTTTCATTGTGAGTCAAAGAGTTCTGTCTGAGATCTCTGTACTGTTACCGGATCCACCTGAGGCAAAGGTGCTGTGACAGCTGCCTTTCTTGCATGAACGTAATATAGCTGCCAGTACGATACATCTAAAAATGGACCACCCTCGTGCTACTGTACCTCAGCATCACTGGGACGTCCCTCTGTCCAATGTCTTTTCAGGTGATGGCACTGTTTGTAAGTGAGCTGTTCTTTCATTCCTGCCCTTCATGATACGCAGGTCTCATGTACCGCCACAGGGAAGACAAGCCTACCGGTACATACTCGTTATCATCGTACCTTGCATTGACCTTGTGTCGCAGTCAGCTGCAGTAAATCCCACTTGCCTTGTGGATTTTGAGTCACCACCCAATACATCTGAGCTTTAGATACAAACAACCAGCAAGTCGCACTGATATGCAGGTAGGTAGGTTCCCTGGACAGGGCCTTGGAAATTTAATCAATGTAGGTTACTTTATTTTTTTTCCGGTAGCTCCTTGCTTCAGAGCTGTATACTGTATGTTGATTACTTCACATTCAATTGCATCGATGTTGTGTTCAATAATTATATCAAAATGAGAAGGAACCAATTATTCAATGCCTGGTACTGAGCAATGTCTGACTTGGAGTTTGTACTGCCACTCCGACTCACTCACCCAAAACCAATCCGATCAAAATCTCACTACACATTCCCTGTCAATTACAACTGTACCGGCAGTAGAATAGGACATAAGTATTCCCTGTTGTGTAAGCCACATGGTGCACTCCCGCTGCCCATTCCCTTCAACCAATCAGAGGCAGAAACTTGACAGAAATCATTGATTTCAACACTCCATCAGTGTGCCGCTGCATAATTGGGCGCGACAAGCTGACAGGTTGAGTGGGTGATAATTGATGAGTAGTGGATGAGTCATAGCCATTTTCGACAGTGCTTTGGACTGCATACTTCCAATGTTGTATTTCATCCAAAAATAAGCAGAATGAATACTCGGAAATGCACCTATGAAACTGCGACTGTTCTCGGAAGAATATTTGGTGTGCACAGCCACTACATGCGACTTGGGTTTCTCTGGTTTCCCTCCCGAGGGAAGGTGATAACTGTCAGGTATGTGTCAATGAATCTCAATAACAGAGAGGTGGCCCCTCCATAGATCTATGAAAACATACCATGAGAACTTTTGCGACAACTCTAACCTCTTAGATCACCTCTGATCACTAGATCGTGCCTTAAACTCGAGCACAGGGAAGGATTGATGACTGAGATGGAACAAGCTCGTTATGAATCATGACGCGTAGGAGGGACCCAGATCATTCAGATCGAATCTTGATCAAATATGTAATAGCTCCGACTGCGGGCGCAGATTGTCCCGACATATACCACCGGCCGTTTATAAACTCGCAGCAACATTCAAGCTAAGCTGTACCTGGGCATCATAGTCCATGGCCTCTGAGCCGTCCATTCGAAATGTTACTGCAAGGTAAGTTATATACTGCAGTGCTGCGGTGTACATATTAGTCTGTAGTGCCGGCCCCTTAGTATGCTCAACAGCTTTCTATGCATATTCAGGAAAACTGAAATGATGCAAATAGCTACTGGGCTACCTTTTCAACTGGAGTCTTTATGGTGTTCTCTTTGTCCAAGTCTGTCAGTATTTCCCTTCGAGTGTCTTTCTATTAAGCAACAAAATGCAGATATCTATTATCAAGCTTTTCCAGAGGACAGGATAAGAAGCAAGATCCTTGTTGTCTCTCTCTTTGCGCTTGAAACCTTTCAAACTGTCATTGTGGTTCATGATGCATTTGTCACTTATGCATCAGGCTTTGGGAGTTTGGATGCACTTGAACACACCCACCTTGCATGGCTATCAGTGCCCATTCTCAGTGGTGTTAGTCAGTAATTCTCTTTGAGTCTTTGTGGCCTTTACCAAACCATATCAGTTAGTGCCACTGTTCAGATCTTCTATGCATTTCAGGTCAGTATTATATGGGAGTCAAAATTGGTGCCATGTATCATCATCTTGGTGAGCACTTTTAAGCTGGCCTGCAGATTGATGATTACACCTCAACTGTAGGTTGCATTATTGCAATCCTCATCTGCTATTACTGCAGGAGTTCAGGGGCTAAAACTAAATGACTTTCAGGAGGTACAAGAAAATTCTGTTGCTCCTGCTGTAAGCTAGCCCTGAATTTGTTGTTGGATGTTGTTAAAAACTATGTCCTTAGCTCTGGCTGGTTGGCAGTGCCATTTGTGATATCCTGATTGCAATTTCAATGACCTATGCTGTGAGTGACTTTGCCACAGCAGACTTGGATACCTCAATGACAGAGTCATTTTTCAGCTCACTCGACATGACACCAGGTTCAAAAAAACCAAGAACTTGATCACTAAACTTGTTCGCCTAACCATTGAAACTGGCACATTAACAGCAACAATAGCAGCTGTGGATGCCATTTTGTTCCTTGCAGTTCCAGACAGTGACTACCATATCATACCTGCACTGATCTTGGCCAAGCTCTACTCCAACACTCTTCTTGTGAAATTCAACAGCTGTATAGCATTTTCACATGAAGGAAGTGAATCTCACAGTACCTCTTGGAATGCTGACATTGGCTCTCAGATGATCTTTGATACTCAGTCTACTAATGCCAACTCTCAGCTTGAATGCATTAAACTTGGTACTTCAGACATCAGTCAGATGACTATGTTTGACAAATTTGAAAGTGAAGCTGAATAAGAATGTTGAAATCACAGAGCTGAGAGGATGTAACATTAGTAGCTTAAGAGAACCTCTATTATTATACTATCATCTTAATATATGTTTGAAAGATGGATTGATACTATTCTGAGCCTGAGGAAGGCTCAGAACTGACCTGGCACATGTTTCACATAGAGGTTTCTAAAAAGACCAGTTCATCACTGTGACACACTGTCTGAATCTGGGTGTCCAGCAGATGAGCTTGTGACTCAAAAATTTGACAATCTATCAAAATAGAGCTTACAGATACCAAGTCACTTGTGAGATAGCCTAGACAGAGAGCATAACTAGTGTCAGAGCTGACAAAAATAGTTTGGCAGTCAGGCCCAAGTGCTACACAAAGCTCCTAAATGCTCTTCCAAAGACTACAGTATGGTTTTCTACTCAGATACATCTTGATGGGATAGTGTAACAACTTCCCTCTGTGACCTTAGTGCTGGAAATTTGGCAATCTGGGAGACCTGTGACATGTGACCTGTTAAATTGTGTAGCATCTCATAACCTGAGCCAGTAGGAAGTGCAGAATACTCAAGGCCTACCTGTGAGAAGAAATAGATGTCCCTGTAGGAATTATAGCAGGAACTATATCAAATGCAGGTAGCAGTAGTTTCTGGGTTTTGCTTCAGCCTGAGGTTCTGGGTCTGACTGTCTTGTAGATGAAGCCTACCCATGCTCCAGCCTAGCTTGAGCTGCATATCTCACAAAAAAGAGCCATAAAATGCCAAACCAATTTCCTAAAATCACCCAAATATTTGAAGGGTATGGGTGATATAGTGTAAAAAATGAGCATTTTCAGCATCTTTAGCAAAAAAAAATAGTATTTTTTTCAGCAGTTTCACACTTTCTGCACCTTAAATTGATCTGAAATTTGTATCTTTCTCAAATTGCTAGGTAGAGGCTGCAAGCCTAAGTAAAAGATAAGGTAGAGGATGGACAAGACAGTGCTGCCCTACATGGGGCCAGCTTTTGCTCCTTGACTTGTGTAAGACTGGCCTATTACAGTGTAATTGGGACATGTGGACACAATGACTCTAACTCTTTGGAAGGGTTTTCATAGTTAGGCTATGATAAGGACCATGAGGCTTCAACCCACGCATGATGATTGAAAAGTCTTTATCTGGTCAGATGGATGAATAATGACTGTATACAAGGCAATTGATTCCTCATCTCTGAAATCAATTCACAGTTCATTATCTTTGAGGTTGCTTTGAGGATTCAATTTGAGTGCATAGTCTGATATGTTGACTCCTTGTTCAATAAGCTTTATGAAATTTACTCAGAGCTCAAGAACAGAGTTGGAAAGGAGGAATGCCACTGTAGATACAACTTGAAGGTTGGTCAGTGAAGGTGGCCATAGGAACTGTCTGTTAAGTCCTGAAGCTTGTGCCTGAGTGGATAGATCATCCTCAGAGGACCATCAGCAAAAATGCCTCCGGTCCTCAGCACAACCTGGAGCATCCACAAAACATTCAGGTCTCCTTAGGGTGTGCTGGGGCAACCTAAGACATATAAGGACCATTCAGGAGAAGATGAACTTTGTGAGGTTGTCATCATGCATCTTCAGGATATCCCAGCAATGTCTTTGTCTGTCTTGTATGGCAACAGGGACAGGACTGTTTGATTTCATGGAAAGCAGGAGGCCATCACGGCAGACTATACTATATCTGGCAGGAGGACCTCAATGCCAAGTGTCACTCATTTCAGTCACCATCTTGTCTCTAAACCCGGTCTCTCAGATTCTTCATTGCTCTTCCAATTCTTCTGATGCTTTTACCCTCCTTGTCATTGCAGACTTCCCTCCACATTTCAAGCTAGTCCTCCTATCCAATTGAAGATTCAAGGCTGCCATTCGACTCCATACCAAGATCCCCGTCTCTCAGATTCTTCATCGCTCTCAGCATCCATCATAGTTCCTCAGCATTCACAACTCACGAGTATGCCAATGTCCATGTAGCTTGTTTAGATGACGAAAACATAGGTTCCACAATAACAACACACGCAGTCGTCAAACTGCAGGTCAGAGACACCTTTCATCCCCTTCATAGCAGAATACCCACAGACAAATCTTTCTACTCCCTTCTCATTCCTCTTCCATGGGCAATAAACAACTCCTTCCCAAGACTTCACAAAAACCCAGCCATGAACGTAGGCTCGAACATCACTATGCCACTATCGACAAACATCTGATCCACACTTACCAATTGCGACAATATCAGGTAGCCATACTGGAAGTGCTGAAATTTGGACGCATTAGAGAGTGGTGGTGGGCGATCGAGGAGAACATTTGTTCAGAATCAAAGATTCGATTTGTATATACAATGGTAGTGAGATTCAAATTGAACGCCACTTGAAAAAAACAAAACATGAGAACTGGCCCAACAATGTGAGCAAAAACTCACAACAGCATCAGGCTTCGACTTCATTTCCACCATCATTATCACCTCTGACATTCGCTGCTTCACTTGTATCGGCTGTTGGAGGTATAAACAACGTGGAAAGCCCATCCTAAAAAGAGTGTCAGTGATCACTGACAAACAAGATGAATAAAGAGATCCCTGGAGGACAAGCCTTGGATACTCAATGATCTGAGGTGGAACGTGCATGAGGACACAACAGCTGGGAGGTGCGCCAGTCTACAAGACCTGAGTGAGACTTGAACAACGTCAGAGTAATCGATGCCAATTCACCGCTGCTTCATTGTAAGCCGGCGCATCCTGAGCAATTGGTGAAAAATGCCAAAAGCAGACAAGGAAGCAAGTGGTACAAACATCATTGCAGAGAAAGTGATGGTGAAAACTGTGCTGGCCATAAGGATTGTACCTGGCCAAATAACTGTTTTGATATCAAGGCAGTCACAAACTCGACTCTTCGCCCAGGTTGATGCCCAAAGCTTGATTGTATGTTGGCAGAATAGGACATGTATGAGAGGTCTGGTTGAGAGCCATGTCAAGGGGGCAAGTAAAAATCATACCTTTGGTCTCATTTGCACAAACAGAATCTTGTTTTGTACCCTCATGCCAAACATATGAACTTCCAGTGTTCATCACGCTTTGCAAAGTCAGCCTACCCATCGTAGTCTGGTTGGCTGCCTTGATAAGGACCGAGGCACTAGAGAAGTATTTGCACACAAAGTCATGAGGTCTAAGAAAAGGATGGAGTACACCACACAGCAGAGCCTCTACAAACTGGAACTGAGTGAAACGACTCTCAGGTCTGGTGGTCGAGGTTATGACTATTGATGCAATGTCAGGTTTGAGTGCCCAGTCGACAAGTTTGAGATATTGCCCATAATGCAATGGGCCGACATGCTGATGAAGATGTGAATACAGTTTTCGCCTGTATATGATAGAACTCACCTTGATCATCTCAGAGGAAACAAAGGTGTCGAATTTTCCTTGAAAAGAACTTCAGAGGCTTCGTTTGCAGTAGCATTTGTGTGTAGGTCGAGACAAGTCGAAGTATGTTTTGATAAATTCCTAAATTTACCACAATGTTTGATACATATACTTACTCTGCCAGTTGTTGACCAAGAATGTACTGCAGAGATCCAGGACATTGTTAGAAGTCCAAGCACTTGTTCGCTGCGTGAAATCCAGAAACAGCATACAGCCTTGGCGTATCTGTATGAGGGGAACAACAACACCTTGTATCTCTGAAGGTGTATGTATGTGATACATCCCATGAAGATTGTCTGGGGTGTCTGTCTGCCTGGTGTACCACTCTACATGAGCTAATGGGATCTTTGGATAATTGTGGGTAATGCCTGTAGCTGTCCTCTCTGGTAAGCAAAAGATAACCCTGATACGTTCCACTCTACAACCTGAAGCAAGAGATTGGCCTGAGAGCAGATAAACACTAAAATAGACATACCTGTTAGGCCCTCTGAACTGGCCCTCTTCTCAGCCAAGACAATCACAGTGTCTTGCTGGGATGGTGACACCCTGATAGTATAGATGCTCTCCTCATCTTCTTCATCAACCCTCTCTTGCACCAGTTTGAATTGCTTGAATACCTTCAAGTTGGAGAATGGGACCTGCCAAAAGTTTGAGATGAGCTTCAGAAACATAGTGAGGCTTTGTTTCAGTGTTGGACAATAATGGGTTTCCTGAAGGATTTGTATAGAGATTGTCAATGCTGATTTTGAAATGATAATCCTTTTATCACGTTCCCTTGCCAACACCCTGACTGGTGAATTCTGCGTCTTGGGTGTTTCTACTTCAGTTTTGCTATCTTTCTCCTGTTGCATCTCCACATGCTCCACAACCCGAGAAATACCAGCAACTTTCTCTCGTCTCTCCACCCACTTCATCATCTGAGGAATTTCATCTTGCCTGTTTGATGCTCTTCACCCTTTTTTGGCAAAGTCTATATGAAAATGCTCGAACATCTCTGTGTTGTAGTTGTCTGTAGCACCAAAATCTTTGATACATTGAACATAATGATGGAGAGCATGAAATTTTGGAATATTGAGATTTTCTCGTTCCACGGCATTCATGAACCAGTCACAATATTGATGCCATTCTCGAACGGCAGCTTCCAGGTGCCCCAACGTTATATCATCATGACTGGCATACTGGGCAAGGTAGATGAAGTCGAGAATGGCTTTTGCTGCTTGTATGCCATTCTCCCCAATCTTATCACTGCCCACCAGGCATCCCAGCAAGACTTTCCCCATGTTCTTGCGTGTAGTACCTGTGACCTGTCCCAAAGTAGATATGCCATTCTTGAAATGATAAACTCCAAAGGCTGGTGGCAAGCAGCGAAGTCGAGCATCTAGCTCTTTCGATGTCATGCATCTTTCCACTTCAGGCTGCCCCTAGACCACACCACCTTATGGTGGACTCTTGGCAGAGATAATTCACCCTAAGGTGGGGTGAGGACCACTGGTCTGCCCATAGTGGGTGGTCCTCTCTGTGGTCTTCATTGTGGTCTGACCACTTGTGTGGGTGTGGTCTTGTGTGGTCAGACCATATGGTCCATTCCATGCTAGTGGTCTGACCAGCTCCCTGTGGTCTTCCTCTGTGGTCCAACCAATAGTACTGGTCATCCCCTGTGGTCTGACCACACTGATAAAGTTAATGGCATTCTGCATGGTCTAAGATAGCAATAATGCCAGAATTAGACAGTAAACAGGTTTTATCTCTTCATTTTAAAGACACTATTGTGATCCTCAGGGTGGAATCAGAGTTCAGACCCACTGGATTTTGATTTGACAACATACTCTAATTTACAAGTTTCCAAGTTATCTCTTCCTGAGTGGTCTGACCACATATCTCACAATATTCAACTAATTCAAAAATAACATAACTTAGTAGACAATTGTGAATAGGCATCATATTCATCATGAGTACAATCCTGGTCTTGAAATCCAGCAGCTAGTTCTACAGTTTCTAATGCCAGTCCATCATCACTCCAGTATTCTTCCTTCACTTCTAACTCATCATCTAATTCATCCACCTCATTATCCACCCTGGTGACTGATGCTTGGACAGCAGCAACCCTTGCATCTAAGAGTTCAGCTGCTGTTTGTCCCCACAACTCTGCATCTGTAGACCCAAGTGAGTTTTGCCAATTTGCACAAAGACAGTAGATATTGTCTACAGAGTTGTTAAACTTCTTGGATATGTTAGAAAACTGATCAGAATATAGGACTAATTCCAACAGACCTGCTGCCCCAATGACCTCATTTGCAATAAGCCACTCCTCTTGGAACTACTCTTTAAATGGCTGCTTTTCCATAATGAGTCTCTGTCTCTATTCCTCACAATGGTCTTGTTCAAGCATTGCCTTAATTCCACCTTTGCTGTGGTCATACCACAGGGGAAGACCACCACAGAGGAAGACCACAGGGAGTTGGTCAGATCACTGTTATTGGTCAGACCATAGGCCTAGACCACTAGCAGGAAATGGACCATATGGTCTGACCACACAAGGCCACACCCAAGAGTGGTCAGACCACAGTGAAAACCACAGAGAGGACCACCCACTATGGGCAGACCAGTGGTCCTCACCCCACCTTAGGGTGAACTATCTCTGCCAAGAGTTCACCCTAAGATGGTGTGGTCTGAGGGCAACCTGAAGTGCATCTTTCCACCCATTTGATGAGGTGCTTCAAGATGCCTTGATGCAGTTGATGCAAGACATCTGCAGTCATACAAAGGTGAATGTTAACAAAGGGTAGGCCATCCCAAAACGGTCACAAAACACCAGCTCCTACGTTCTGGTCTAGACAAAGCCGATAAAAGGCTGAGTGCGAGGTTGCTGCCTCTTTGGCTTGCTGGATGATTTTCAAAATGTCCTTGGAGGTGCGAGGTTCGAAAGTCTTGTAAAGACCCAGTTGATCGCTGTTAGCTTTACAGTGACAGCATGTATGAGACTTGGTGCATGAGACAAGGCATTGTTCGGGATAGTCTGTGACATATGTAGCAAGGATGGGTATGACCCAGCAAGTTTGACCATCTGCACAGACCATCTTCTCTCTTCCTTTAACAGAGGCATCCTTCAAGGGTTGAAGTATGATGTGCATTGTGTCATGGAACAAGCTGGATTTATGCATGCTCTTTGTCAAATTTGTGTGGTTGACTTTGGTGGTAGGGAGATAACCAATTAAGACGCAAGCATGTTTTGATGGCTTTCTTCTAATATGGCGAGGAATATTGCTGAGTGTGAGGTAGACAGGATAAGCAACCTTTCCCTTGCAGAAAGGAGCTAATTGTGTTTTGTTGGTGGTAATGATTACAGGTGCAATGGTTTTGCCTTGAAATTTATGATAGTTCTGTAGATGAAGCTGAGGATCATAAATGGAGATTATAAAAAGCAAGTACCTGCAACTCCCACCACCAATCTGCTGTCCACATTTCATGGATTGTTCGAACTCGATTGTTGTTTGCATCCTCACGAAATAGTTTGGTCGGATAATAGACAATGTCTTTGTCAAATGTCGGGTCTCCAAGGAGGGCCCTCACGGCTTGGAGTGCATCTCTGTAGTGTACAGTGAATGTCTCATTTGGAGCGTCAGGGAATAGGAGTGTTTTAGTTCGCCAGGGACCGAATCTCTCTGGAATAGCATCGACTTTCTGATATAGAGTATGGGTATCTTTGAATGAGAGGTCAAGCTTTTCCAACACCTGGAAGAAGTTAGAAAACACTTATCTGTGTTAGAAAGGTTGTACCCCAGGTATATTCAACAGACGACCACAAGCAGCTTGTAAAGGAGAGTCTCTCACCATCCAATCGGCTACCTTCCAGTCCATCTCTGATTTGAAAGGAACATAGGGAGCCACTGATGATCCACCTGTTATACCATGAGTTTTCTTCCAATCCTCTAACAGATTCAGTGGTGTTAAGACTGTTTTGCCTGCCCTGATGTTGGAAGAACACTCTACTTTAATGAGTTCGTCTCGAGGAGCATAATCTGTTGAAGGACCCACCCAATTTGACTGACCCTCTGGTGTTATTTCCTCTTCTGTAACATCAAGAGGGTTTCCATAATCATTCAGATAACGCTGCCACAAATGATCCAGCTTTTCCTCCTCCTCCTCCTCCTCCTCCTCCTCCTCCTCCCCCTCCCCTTCAAGATGAACCAGGTGATCGGCAAGTGGCTCATCTAATAAGTCTGTGGCTGGTTCGTCTATGATGGTGCTCTGCACTTCGCTCACTGCAGCATTCAGCCATTCTCTCTTCTCTATTGCCTTCATAGCTTTACGACACTGTCTCTGAGTGAGCTCCAGAGTTGTACTAAGAGGGTGTACAGGCAGCGTGGGAGGCAGATCGTCTACATCCATCAAATCGGGCTCCACAGTTGAAGGCCAGAAAGATGCATCCTCAGACTGATAGAGCACTAGTTTGCCAAATTTGAACCACAAACATGTCTTGGCAGAGGACATATGGTTAGTCAAACCATTGTGGGAGGTGGCTTTCCAAAGACAGACAGGACAAACCAGTTTGTCCTCAAGAAGCTCTGTGTCAATACACGACTGGAGCTCTTGAATGGCTTCCTTCAAATCGGCTGTCGTCTTGGGTATATATAGTACTTGTTTTATATCAGGTGCATGGTGTGGTTTGATTCGGTGTTTTGAAGCCTGATGCTGGGCAAAAAGTATGAGATTGTCTGGAGGTGGGCATGATGATGCTTATGTAGAAAAGAGGGGAAGGAAGCGAAAGGTGTGAGCAGTTTATGTACCTCTCCCTAGCAGAATTCACCGTGTGAACTTGTGAGTGTCACCAGGTCATCTGAGAGAAAAAAAAAATACTGATCACACCTAAAAACTTGAGCTATGGGTGTTGAGCACTGTTGAGGTGGCCAGAACGTGGGGCAATAGTATAGGCAATTACACCTTAGGAGGGTTAGCTGCAACAGAGATCAGCTGCAACATTCCACATAGCCAAGAGTGTGGCAACTCAGGTGCAGCACTACACCTTAGGAGGGTTAGCTGCAACAGAGAACAGCCGTGACATTCTGCATAGCCAAGAGTGTGGCAACTCGGGTGCAGCACTCTGCATAGCATAGAGCTTGGAAGTCTTCAGCCAAAAAGTTAATTCTCGAATCAGGAACTGGCCACCTTCAAAATAGCGATGCTCCAACAATAGTATTAAGACATGAGGCAGAGTGGGACACTGGTGTTGGCATTGTGTTCGGAAGAGCTGAGACAGTACTCGAATGGAGCACTGAAATGACTTGTCACCACAGTGAATTGTCATTGGAAGGGGGAATGGATATTTGTGAGGCTACAACTGTATTCCTTCTACAATGACATTAGCATAACAGGAGGAAAAAGAAACAATTTTACCTTTACTCCAAGCCCATGGTGTTCAACACTGCAGACAGAGAGTCAGACTCTGAGGAAAGTGGGTGACTCAGAAGATGCAACTTGAATATGGTCACATGTAACCACTCCTAACAACTTGAATGGCCTGTTAGGCAAGTTTTTTGCACTTCAACAATTACAGTATTTGATATCCATTAAGCTACCACTAGTACCTGATCCAACCCTTTCCCAAGCCATTTCACTGTGGTGATAGGCACTGCAGTACTCCATTTGAGTACTGCCTCTTTCAGCTCTTCCGAACATGTCAATGCCCTTCGAACACTAACAACCTGGATATCAGTAATGCTATCTCATGCCGATCTACTCCAAAATCCCAACCTGTTGTTGAGAAACAAACCAACGCTTCATGAAGTTTGTGAACACGCAGAAGGTAAGTTCATAACTCCGATGCTAACACTTCTATTGACCAGAGCAGCTTATTCCATCATCGGTGCTGTCTTGAATGATGGTGCCAGCTGTATCACCTCCTCCTGTTGCAGCCAACATGCTTTAACCAAAAGGCAATGACACAACAAAATCCGGTCCACATAGGCTATTTCCGTATCAGTCACTTATTTGTCTTATTATTCTTCAATTCAAAGCAGACGTAGTTCAACTTGGGCAGTGTAGCCAAAACTTATAATTGTACAGAACAATGACAAATAATCATGACAGTTAGAACCCTAGCTGATAGTCTGCTCATGACATGCAATCTACTGAAGCAACAGAAACTCAGGCAGACTTGTATGGCTGCCAGCAGCCCAATCAGCACAGTGAAGTCCCATATTCAAGTCGTCTCTATGGGAGCTGCTGTCAGCAGCCTCGGTAATTGGTGGTGGAGAGTCTTCCACCATGTCATGATGCCAGCCACTCAACCCCATAAAATTCCTAGTAGTAAGTACAACAGTGACACAGAATTGATGTCGCATATAGACTTACTCTTCACACAGAATAGTCAGGATTTCGGCCTTCCCTGCTGCCTGAACATCATCCAGCTCTGCCATGAGCTTGTGGAAACAAGGCCCATAAGTGGGAGCCTCAAATGATATATATTTGTCCACCTGGAAGTTGTCAAGGCCATATTTCAATGCAGTGACTGTGAGGCAGAGGGCAGCCTTTGGGAATGAAGATTTGAACTCAGCCAGAAGGCCTTCTCGTGCCACAAAACCCTTTAACCCCCAGAAGAATGACTTCACAATAGACAAGACAGCGGGGTGTTGGAAATGCTTTTTTATACCCTGCAAACCAGTCAGATCTTCCGGCCACTTGACTAAGTGTTGCTATACCTCTTTCTTTATGGTATAAAACCTGTCGCCCCATGGCCCACCACTGGGATCTTCGAGCAACCATTGTGCAGCTTTTATGGGTTCTGAGCTGTACGATAGGGACTCGTTGAAAGGGAACCTGACCGTGCAGTGACGGAAAAGGTGAGCCGACTACACTACAAAGGAAACGAGACTACCTAAGCGAAGGAGGCGAGGTAACTAAACCACAACCCACAACCCAACACTCAAAGTAGTACTTCTCCTAAGTACCGCCCTGACGCTTCTTCTAAGTAACAGAGATGTTATATCCCCTTGTAAGTACATGAGTGGTATAACTAAACGAGAACAATTAGAAAGTCGCTGGTTTAGGGCAGACTCCAATCAAATGGGCTTCGGATTGACTCAGATGAACTGAACGTTCTGGGGGAGATTGTCAGGTAGGTCCTAAACATTGCAGGTGAGACTTCGATTTAGAAGATCTCAAAGATCACTGCATGAGACAATGAAGGAGGGTGTTCGTTAGAACGAGTGGAGACTTCGGTAAGAAGTACTCAGGTGCCGGAGTGCAAGACTGCAGGCTTGGGTGCTGGTGTAGTTAAACAGCGGACTTTAAGTGCACTTAGGAGAATGACTCCTTAGGGCAGGTGGCAGCGAGTGTGGAGGAACTGTTCTGGCTATTAAGCAGTACTAAGTTCGACGGCAACGAGTGCGGCCTTGAGGACATGGGGAGGAGGAGGTACTAAGTCGGTAACTCACACGCAAGTTTACTTCGGTGACTACAGGAACTGTTCTGGCCCTTAGGCAGTACTGGGTTCAGTTGACGATGTCCTAAGCGATAATGCTCGGACACTCCACAATGCCAACGTTCCCTAAACGGTAGTAGTTAGTCTTAGATGCAGCAATTTCTCGTGCGATTAGATGCTATGTAGTCTGGTGGTTCAAAATGCAAGGTAGTATATACCTGCGAAATACACGCTGTTCTGTCTTTGTCTGTATTCTCCTTTCTTTCTTCATTTCCTCCCAGTTTTATACTCTCTAAATCCTTCTAGAACCTTCTAAACACCTGACTTGTACGCATATGTGCCATTCTGATTCCTCATCCTTTTACTGCTGCAGGAGTGCCGTGCCATAGGAATGTGTCAAACTGGTCTAGTAATCTCGGCATGACATGTCAATCCTGCCTTTAAGCAATGGCTGCATACTGCCAGTGTTGTATTCGTGTACCTAAGACAACTTAGTTAGTAGGCAATCTTATTGTGTTCTTTCTGAACAAGACCCATCTTGTAGACGGTCCCTTGCTACTCTCTTAGAAAGTCCCTGGTAGTAAGTCTTACCATCGGGACTCCCTGGACTCTCTCTCGTGAGGTGTCGTTACACTGCCAGCATACTGCCCTATCGATCATTCCCTAAGCAAACTTGTCATCTTAAGACATTCTCGATCTCGTTCTAAGAGATATGACTTCGATGCCAGAAGCTGACTATTTCGTTTTGTAGACTTTTGATGTGATGTATATTGCGGTCAAGGTGACAATGAGTGACTTAGATACAATTGACCGAGCCTTAGGCCCAAGCCAACTCGTCTTAAGTCTGATTTGACCGTCCGTGAGAGTGATATACTCCACAATCGACGCTGCATGCCTCTTATGACATGGGGTACCTTCTAACCTATAAGCTAGTCTCTAAGAGGGTCTTCCTCTTGATTAGGAGATGCCTGGAATTTGCCTTAAGAGGTGTTTCGAAAGATTTCCAGCCTTTGCCAACTAGCGGTCTTATCATCGTATAGATCCGGTATTGATGCCTCAATTTTGTTGTACATGGATGAGCATGTGGAGGAAATTGTGGCCTTCAACTAAAAAATGTTGGATTCCAACCGTTTAAATACTAAGCAAATACTCACCACCCTCATCACTGCATTTTCAGTATCTTTGGCTATAAGGGATTGGCATATAAACATCACAGACTATGAAACCTCTTACCAAGAACCATGGACAGGAAATATGGCACTTGGTTCTTCGAGTCCTGAGCAAGCATCTCTCTTGCTGACTCTATTCATCAGTAAATTCTAAGTTTTCTTTTTGGCTTTTTGGGCTTTTTAGCTTGTTGGGGACCTTTTTGGTAAAACACAGCTACTGGACCAGGAGATTGGGGGGTGCTGGTGAAGTCCTATCATATCCTATTATGTCCTAAGTGGGTTGGGGATGCGGTGTGACAACATGAGCAGGTATGCTGAATGGCATGTACGAGACAGTGATGTCAGTTATTTTGAGCTTGCCAAGAAAATGACCCTAGCTTCTCGTCTTGTCCCTTTTTGGCCTTTTACAGCTTGCCATTGCCTTTTTACAGCTTGTACAAGCTAAAAAAGGAATACTATAGAATTCTGATGTTGTGACTGGTTCTTCAACATTGACCTCAGGAAAGGCATTCACCAGAAATATATGTCTTTTCACATTCGCTTTGGCGGCTTTGACTGCCGCATTGAGAGCAGTATCGGTGCGTAGATCTGGAGCACCCCGTTTGGGCTGCTTTTGGGCACGTTTTTTGTGGTTGACTGAATGACCTGAGGCAACCCGAACTCCAGTGCTAGAAACAGATGGAATGCTCGAAGCAGATGGACTAGATGTTGGACTATTGGTGACGGAATAGATACTACTATTGTGTAATGAAGGTGTGCTAGGAAATGACAGATTAGTCACTGTGTTTAAAGGTAAAGTGGAGAGATGCAAGTCCAGTTGAGGCAGGTATGGAGTGCTGTCAGCAGAGTTGGATGACAAAGTAGTCGCGTATGATGAAACTGAGGGATGCAAGTCAAGTTGGGGAAGGTAGGGGGGGTCTTGAAGAGGGACTAAGGGGGACACAGAGAGAGTGGCAGATGGCCAGTAATTCGGTAAGGTTGAGATGTTGAGTGGGGGAGGGGCTCACTGTTCTCAGGGAAATGGGCCAGAATGCATCCAGTGAGGGTGCAGATTCATGGAATCATCCGGGAGCTAAGAAACATTATCTACTGGAGCAATCATGAAGTGAATACTTGCATGAGGTGTGCCTCCTTGCTGCAAGCTTAGCGGGACCTGGACACATAGTCGAATGGGCTCGCTGTTCTTGGGGAAGTGGATGTAATGGGCTGGAATGCGCCTGGTGAGGGTGTGGATTCATGAAATCATCCAGGAGCTAAGAAACATTATCTACTGGAGCAATCGTGAAGTGAATACTTACATGAGGCATACCTGCTTGTTGCAAGCCTAGTACACTATGCTCAGACATAGAGACATACTCCATATAATCTGCAAACAAGTCATCACACTTCTCCAACTCTTTCAGTAATTCATCAGTAGACATGTTAGAAGAAAGTAAGATGGATACAGTGTCAGTTTACACGTGTAAGCATCATGCATAACATTACATATTATTGGACAATCAAGTCTTCAATCGATGGTACACACACCTGTTGATGTGCTTAAGCTGTCATTGTCCTGCCTCTTCGCGATCGTACCTACACTGTGACCTCAACATCCTTCTGATGTTTTGTGGCACCTTGTAGGAGCATCTGGGTCTGATGCAGGAAGCTCGTTGGAATCATGGTCTGAGCTAGCCCATAAGCCGGTAGTGGTGGAACTAGTGGATGCTGAGTCTGAAACATCTTCATCATCCGAGACAGAAATTTCCGTTATACCATTACTGGCTAGGAGATGAAGTAAAGCTTCAATCTCCTGATCTTCTTCCTGCATTTGGATTTTGAGATGTTCAGCTCAAAGACAAAGATCTTTCTGCAGTAGCTTGCACTCCTTTATTTGAGTGACAAATGAAGCCTGCTCTGTTGAGATAGCATTACGGCGTGCTCGTGCTATACCCAAAGAGTTTCGAATCATTTTTCTGTCCAAGCCTCCGACTCGGCGCTACTCTGAGGAGCAAGACTGTCAGTAGATTCTGGGTCTGCCAACCCTGGAATGAGCTCATCATCAGTCAAGACAGAGGATTGTTCATCATCATCTGAGTTGGAGTGTTCTTTGACATCATTGCTTTTCAGGAGATGAAGAAGACCTCCAATCTCCTCATTACTGGACTGGATCCAGAGTTTGAAACAACAAGCTCGAATACAAAAATGTCTCTCCAATAGCCGACACTCCTTGATTTGAGACATGGTTTTGGTCTTTTCTAGTGAGATGGCATTTCAGTGTATTTGCACGAGACGCAAAGAGTTTCGAGCTGCTTTTCTGTCCAAAGTCTCAAACATGGTAATATGCTGAGATAGAACATGCATGAGCACAAAGCAGCTAAAATGATGGAAGCATACCTCAGAATGTCTGGTGTTTATTGCATTCATCATCTGGTGGTCATCCTCTCCAACTCTGCAAACACTCCTAGCAAGAGCAAGAGGAGATTTAATCTTATTGTATGAGAAAGGCAGGAATGGGGGAGACAGTACATGTTGCATCATGTAAGAAACATTGATTATATAATCAGTTGATCATCTCAGGGTTTAGGGCCTAGAACAAGTGACAAAAATTATACCTGAGACTTTGTGCAGGAGAAAACCCTTGCAGAATATTTTCATTTGTGGATTATGCTGAGCCAAAAATAATTGTACAGAAACCCTTTTCTTGCCTGAAAGTTATTCAGAAAAAGGTTTTTAGATGCAAGTTGTTTCTAAGTTCATTCAAAACATTTACAAAGTCTTTGTATCTTCCTATTATTTTGAAATCCCTTCAAAATAATCCCCTTCTACACAGTGCATGAACTCAGGCTCTAAGTAGAGCCAAGGACATCTTCGATTCTTCTGATGACCTAGTAAATACTCTAGCTGACACAAGCCAATAGTGCCACTTTCTCTCCGATCACTGAGACTACCATGAAGTGTATATTCATCTATTCAAAAGATCAGTCTAGACAGAACAAAGGTAGCAGACTTACCAACTACTTCAATTTACAGTGACAGTTGCATCATTCTCGACATGCGAAGCAAGAACAGGTACATGCACCTGACCCACAAGAGGGCTTCGAGCAACAGCCTGCACCGAAAGTCGATGAGGGACTATGGGAGCGCAACGAAAGCAATTCCAGAATGTCTGAGTGTACACCTCTGCAATTTCTCTTTCCAACAATTCGATATCGTCCATGGACCAGGTCAGTTTATCCACTCAAGAGATCCACCCATTTGCCGGAATCCATCTCCATCACCTCATTACATGTGCCATCGTGAATAGGTAATGAGCATGTTCTCGACATGAAAGACTAGCTATCCCATGATTGGTGGTGTTAAGAGTCGGAACAACCATGGAATTGGTGGGAAAGCATTGATCAAGCAAGTCTTCTGCTTGTGGGTCTTTTTCATAGGGGGTCTGTAGCCTTGCACGTTCATCTAAAGCATGGAACTTGAATTGAAAGCATAGCTCATGCATTTCCCAAAGGATCTGCTCAAAATGGACTGGTTCCAGATTGGGGAAGGGAACACCCAGCCACGACACCTGGACATTACTCAAATCCATAGCAGGTGCCACTTCAACTCCAGTGTCACTGCCTACACAGTTACCCAGCAAATCAATGATCTCCTGTCTCAATTTGTCTCGCTCTTGGGCTCGCTTGCCAGGCTGGTGATCTCGAGCTTTTCGTGATGCAAACTCTGCAGTCAGGATAGCATTCTAGGACTTATTGGACCATGGTCAAGCCTGTGAGTTCCTTCCTGAGATATGGGGATGCAGATACCATGAATCTTCAGCCATGAACAAAACATTGCCGTGGATTTTTCAGATGTTTGAGTGGCAACTAGAGATGCTGGTTCAGGAATGATGTAACACATATCAGATGCACTAGGCTCAAAGATAAAGTTATCATGGCTGGTGTTCACATTGAGCAGCGCCTCCTTCCACACTGGAATGGGAGGAGGGAAATAGGCGCTTGCTGGATCTTCAAACTTGCTGCACTGCCCAGTTTGAACTGTGTTCGCCTTGGAGTCTAGAACAATGAGTTAACAAATTCAAGTGACTGATACGAAGCTAGCTTACACAGAGACTGGGTTTTGTCATATCACTGTTTTTTGGTTAAAGTGCAGTGGCGGGATGAGCTTTTCAACATTGCCAAAACAGAGGGAATGAACTCAGGCAGACCATGTGAATTGAAAGGGTTGGGGTACCTTAATATATTATGTGCAAACTGCGAGATCACCGTGTACATCACATTGTACGGAAACCTGTAGGCAAGAACTTGAGACGATTAAGGAGAGGAAGTGTCTGTGACTGAAGGCGGTTGAGTAGGGCTGCTTCAGTCGGACGGAATGGAGAGCTTTTGGCATCTTTGTTGGACTGAGGATCAAGACGTTCTACAAGAGATTGGTGGAATTTCTGAAAAGGAAGGAGAAGGCGTGGATATATCTTCCCCAGTCCAGTGCAAAACTCGGTATCAGTGATCTGGAAGTCACTTCTGGTTGGAAGCTCCCAGAGAAACCGTTGATTTTCATCCTGAAGATCGAGCTGGTGACTGTGTAGTATCAATGGCAGATGGGGCAACGATGAATGGTGGGGCTGAGGCCAAGCCAAAAAGTCATCAGCACCAAAGTAATGGTCGACCCACTCAAGCATGGCACGGTTGCTTCCGAGTGGGGGTGAGGGAATAAAACTGCAGCAGGAGGAAGTGATACAGTTGGCACCATCATCCAGGACAGCTCCGACAATGGAATAATCTGCTCTGTTCAGTAGAATTGTCAGCATCAGAGTAAAAACTTACCTTCTGTGTGTTTGCAAACTTCATTAAGCATAGGTTTGTTTCTCAACAACAAGTTGGGATTTAGGAGTAGATTGGCATGAGATAGCACTGGCATCGGTATCCAGGTTGTTAGCGTTCGGAGGGCATTGACGTCGTGTTCGGAAGAGTTGAAAGAAGGCAGTACTCGAATGGAGCACTGCAGTGCCTATCACTACAGTGAAATGGCTCAGAAGAGGGTTAGATCAAGTAGCTTGATGTATTTCAGATACTGGAATTGTTTGAGTGCAAAAAACTTACCTATTGATTGTGGATGCACAGCATGAGCTTTGGTGAGAAATGTTACATGTCACGTGGTTACCCTCCTTTTCTTACCTACTGTCCAAGTCCCTTTCCCCCAAGCTCAAGGTCCAATCGAAGTAAGTCTTCATATTTCTCCTTTGTCTCATTAATTTAGTTGTAGCTCTACATATACTCCCCTTTCCAATGACAATTCACTGTGGTGACAAGTCATTTCATTACTCCATTCGAGTACTCAGCTCTTCTGAACACGATGCTGGTGACCCACTACGAACATCAGACCCTTGTCCAGCATAAGCCCTGCTCTGTTCTGCACGATGTTGGGCTGCCGAAGTCTCATTGGCCAGCAATACAAGGAGTCCCTTTCCCCCAAGCTCAAGGTCCAACCGAAGTAAGTCTTCGTATTTTTTTTTGTCTCATTAATTAGTTGTAGCTCTACATATACTCCCCTTTCCAACAACGATTCACCGTGGTGACAAGTTGTTTCAGTACTCCATTCGAGTACTCAGCTCTTCTGAATGCAACGCTGGTGACCCACTACAAACATCAGACCCTTGTCCAGTGTAAGCCCCACTCTGTTCTGCACGATGTCAGGCTGCCGAAGTCTCATTGGGCCAGCGATACAAGGAGTCCCTTCTGTACAATATTCAACCGTTGAAACAAGATTGGTGAAATCTTGTCTGATCATGCAAATACTCCAGCTTGCTCCCACCATTGTCTTTCTTCATAATGCCACTTCAGCCTCACCCTCAAATAACAACCAAATTCCAACCATTGCAAGCAGCTCTACAATATGTACTTTACCAGTCAGGTTTTTCCTCAGTGACGTTCATAAAGTCGGCGATCCCAGCTACCCAAAACTCACCAGAATCGGTGCAGTCTACTATACTTGTAAGTTTCTTGACCCCAATCAAACTGGTACTAACGTTCATACAGTACAAGTGAGCATACCAGACAATCTCCTTGCCAACAGCACTCTTCTCCAGCTTCTGAATTGACAATAAGGTCTCGCTCCATCCACCGGAAGCGCCAGAAATGCTGTGTCCTCCCCAGCTCTAACACCATTGCCCAGGAGCCTATAAATGTCTGATTCATCCCCCCCACTAATTGGAGGATCACTCCAACAACAAAGCAAATACTGCGATGTTCATTCTGGTCTATTCTAACAAGTCTGGGTTAGTTGTTGGAGTAAAGGTAGATTTGCTCCTCTTTTCCTCCTATCATGCTAATGCCGTTGTCACAGCTGGAAAGAATATAGTCGTAGATGCGTCTCGGACAACTACTATGTCTACCTGAAACAACTGGAGCCAGTCCAGGAGGAATACAGCATCAATGAGGATGTGGGACTTGGTATCCGCTACAGTGTGGACTCGCAAATATACATTCCCCTTTCCGCTGATGATTCACTGTGGTGACAAGTCATTTCAGTGCTTCATTCGAGTACTGCCTCAACTCTTCTGAACGTGACGCTTTTCTATCTCAGATGACCTGGTGACACTCGCAAGTTCACAAGGTGGATTTTGCTAGGGAGAAGTACATAAGCTGCTCACACCTTTCACTCTCTTTTCTTCACAAGCATCATCATGCCCACCTCCAGCCAATCTTGAACTATCGCTTCACGTCTGTCTTGTTGATCCACGTTACTCTAGTTTGGGTGTACTCAACTGTGTGAAAAATTTCTGGTGCATTGTCATATGATGCAAATCCCCCTCTTAATCTCAAATGTTGTAAGGGTTGGTGGAGAGGTCAGTACCACAGGGAGCACAGTTAGACAACCATGCACCCAGGTGTTATCGCCAATTCAGGTCGCAAAGCAAAACAATATTGTTGTAACTTGATGCCGTGTTTGTGTGTTAAGTTCACTAAGATCGCTAAAATCAGCTAAAATTGGCTAAAATTGGCTAAACCAACTAAACCAATTATCCAAACATTACGTGGCAGGGTTCTCAACAGTTAAAAGCATCATAGTGCAGTGTCACGGAAGTTCATTTTGCATCTCGTATATATCTATCGCCATCTTTATTCACATTCCTTAACATTTCCACTATTTTGTTATCAATCAACAACGGTGAGTCGTAACGTTGACATCGCCAGCTGCAATGCTGACCCTCATAAGGTCAAAAACACTGATGTCCCAGGGAGGTACTAATGCCTCCAAGAGGAGGTCCCTACCAGCCTTGCAAGCCTTAGCCAAGGCTTCAAATTCGTCTCAGGTATTTTTTCTTCTCTTCTGCAAGTTCTACAGACCTCACCACTTCCCAAAAGCCTGAACCCCGGTGGTCGGTGCGCTCTAACCATTCAAATCCATCAAATCTTAGTCGAATGGATGACACCGCTGGTCCTTGGGAGGATTGAAGTGTCCAATGCCCTTATATTTTAAAAAAGGCAGATCTGCCAAGGTTAACCAAGATACTGACCTGGATAAGCTAAGAGACAATTGGATCAAAGTACATTTCAGATTAATCACCTACATCTATTACATCTACGTGTAGATGGGCCAGCTCGCACACGGGGGCAGTTTTGGCTTTGACTTCAAGGGGGTCGTGTACTCGGTAGATGTTCATGACGTGGACAGCCTTTCACAGATGTTTGCCTTCCTCAGGACCCTATATAAGAGAAAGGAATCAGGGAATCCAGCTCCAAGACCAAAGCAATCACTGAAACACCAGGGTGCAGTTATCTTTAACAAGGTACATCTCCTACTTCTTCCATCCACTCTGTATCCTGACTATCCTAAGGAGGATGAACAATTTTTCCAAAAAAACCTCAGGGTGATGGATAAAGCCCCAACGCTACCTTTAGGAAAACCTCCATTAGACGATGTTCAATCTCAGCCTACTCCTGAAGCAGCTGATACGAGGGAGACTATTCCGGATGGTCCTGAACCGGATGTCCAGCCTACTCCCCCTCATTTCCAGATGCTTTTCAATGATGAGGAGATGGAGATCAGTAGGTCATGGGTTTCTCAAATCTCTATACTAACAAGGATATCATAAGACTGTTTCAATGATATTGATGGGTCTCATACTCCAGAGCCAGATGACTCCAACAATGAGGAAGAACAAACAAGGTTCCTTACAGGGACACCACCTCACAGCCAGGGGCATTTGAGAGAAGGATTGCTGTCTCCACCTCCTGGGAAGAAGGCCAAGAGGAAGTCCAAAACAGCAAGTATGTTGGGTTATCAAAGCTGAACTTACCAGGCTCTTAGCGACCATATGAGTCTGTCGAGGACAATCAGGCGAGATGCATTCATCGGATAAATCGCAGAAACTCATGAGTAGTCTAAGATTATACAGGTGTCACCTATGAAACCTTCTTCCAAAAGGAAACCGGCGCCTTCTTCACCCTCAAAGAGCAATGACAAGAAATTTCGCAAAAGCGACGGCGTTGACACAGATGCCAGTGATCTTGCTAGTAGTGAAAATAAAGAGGGAAGCAAGAAGAAGAAGACTTCTACAAAAATAACAGAGGAAGACAAGGCTCACAGGCATCATTGAACTAGCCAAAGAGGGGAAGCAGGAGGAACTGTTAAACAGTGTGGTGGTGTCCGCGTTCCCCTGAGAAGACGATGTGAACATCATAGACCGTCTACGACATCACCTTGTGGGCTTGCCTTTAGTGACACTGACAGAAAGCAACCGCAGGCATGGCCTCTTGACAACATTGAATATGTTGATCAAAGCCAAGGATACCAAGATGATACACAAGTTCTGTGTTTTCGTAAGTTCTACTCTTGTCTTTTTCTAATGCTAACTATGAGAGACCAATTACCCGATTGGACACTTCAGGGGAACAGTGAAGGCTCATGCACCTAATAAGCATCATACACGTGACTGGAACTCTCTTAGAACCGTACCGTTACTATGGCAGCGGCTAGTTGCCACCGTAAAAGGAGGTGACCGCCATATGCTGCCTTGGGAGGGTTCGTTCTGAGGAGTTTATGCTCAGATGCCATCTGAATTGTTATGGTTGCTGCCGTAAAAGGAGGTGACTGTGGAAAGCGGTTCAGATGGTCGACGAGTAAATCTTATCCCGAAACGCCGCCAGGGAACCTCAAGATCTAGAAACATACAAAGGATAGGGAGGGGTAAGCGAGTAAAGGTGTGTTTTCCGTCTCTTGATTTCTCTTTGTTTCTGAGGCCACTCCAGAGATGTAGACGACGGAAGCGTCGCTCTTCAAGTGGTTGGCTATGC
>QLOY01002012.1:0-32412 GCA_003313965.1 Megacollybia marginata
GTGAGCCTGGTGAGGCTATTTCTTCAGTTATGACCACCTCATGGACCGTCGAGTACCTTCCAAGCATTCTACATGTTTGTGAAGAACAAGCCGAACAGTGCTAGAGCCTAGATCCAGATTACGTTCTGCGCCACCAAAGGCATCAGAACGCCGTTGAACCTCCCAGCTGACTATGATAGCTGTCAACTTGAAGCCTCTTTTCGTTACGTAGTCTGAGATCCATATCACCCCTGACTTGCCTATAAAATGGACGGGTAACTGCCACAAGGACAGTCAGTGTTCACCGGTCGCCCCCGAATATGAAATTCATCCTCGGCACGACGTTGCTTTCGCTTCTTGTCACCAAATGCACTGCTCAATCGACGTTTGTTCGCATCCCAGCACCTGGTGATACACTTATAGCAGGACAAAATTTCACAGTACAGCTCGTTCGTCCTGTAAGTCTTGTTTATCGCTTTGCAATCCTCTCTTTTAACATCCTCGACAGATTAGCATCGAAGGATCGACAGAGGTGGGGGTTGCTATCGGAATATTAAACTGTCCAACATCGCCCTGCGCTCCACCCGACGCACAAATGGGAAGGATTCTCTATACAGGATCCTATAACCCCCAATTACACGAACTTCCTGGAGAGTTTTATCAAAACTTTTCGCTTTATCTGCCTACAATCGCAGAAGGCGACACCACCGGTAATGCTTCGGTACAAATCGCACGACTTCATCTGATCGGAGTATGTCGCGGCTTCCTCAATCTTTCCTCCTGACTCTTTCTTTTAACAGGCTGGGCCATCACCAATCCTAGAACTGCACAATGTTTCCGTCGTAATCAAAGCAGTCCCCACTGCGCCATTCACCATTCAGCCTATAGCTAACAATTCCAAATGCGTGGGTATACTAGGCGGAGCATACACTGCCGGCGCTCAAGTAGACATGTGAGTTCTTTCTTCTTCTAGCCAAAAGACCTAGAACTGATCGAGTTTCAGCTACGACTGCAATGGATCCAACACTCAAAAATGGGAATGGATTGATCAGGCACTTGTCTCAATCAACCCAGCCGACCAATCTCAATGGTGTGTCGATGCTGGAGACCCTAGTCAACGTACGTCTACCCGTTTCCTTCTCAGAGATTCACTACGTACCTCCCCTCCCCCTTAGTCGCCGATGGCGTAAAAATGAAAATCTCACAATGTGTCGCTGGTCTTCCCGAACAAACATGGCAGGTCCCTGCTATCTCTCCCGAGGCCATCGCTCTGAATACGGGAGATTGGTGTTTGGATCTTACGAATGGGAACACGACGAATAGGAATGTGCTTCAGGTTTGGACTTGCACAAGAGATAGTAACCAAATGTGGAGTTTCACTAATGTTTAAGGTGCAAAGGACTATGTAGTAGGTTTTGGTTTGGACTATTGATTTATGATTGTACGTTACAGTAACGATGAACTTACGAATCGAACAATGTGCTTCTGTTGGAGTCGGACCATCAGCGGGAACAAACGAAGCCTTGTCATTCACTTCCCTGAAGCTTAGGTGCCGGGGACCTGGAGCATCGACGGCTAGACAATGTTTGATGCTTAGGCGGTTTTCTGGAGGTTTCTGGTGGCGAAGCTCTTTGACAGCCATCACAGTCAGCTGGTCATTCGGGAGGTTTGACGGCATTCTTATGCTTTTGCAGAACTGGTGGCGCAGAATGGAGATCCGAATCTATGACTCTTCAGCGCTGTTCGACCTGTTATTATCAACATGTTGAATGGTTCGAAAGGTGTAAAGCGAAACTGTTCACCTACCTTATAACGGCATAGCAACATCGGAAACGACCTTCAGAAAGTGAAATTGCGCCTAGGCTTATGAGTGATAGATACCACCTTGACTGGCTCCAAAAATGCTCACTTATACTACTGGTTGCTGCTGAGCTAAACTTGAAAGCAATATAGAGGCGCTGTCAATTGGTATCATAATCGCAGCAAATTTATCTCAATCGAAGGTCTTTGGTCCAAAATGATCGCATAAGTTGGAACGGGTTGGAGCTTGTGATATGTAACAAAGCCTCGTACAAGGGAGCAACGACGTGAAATCAAATTTCGTCGTAATTTTGATCGTTGTAGTTGAAACGTTGAAGCTGAAGCGCTGAAGGGCGGGCCGATATTGTGACCAGTTGTTACTATCACGCAACCTAAGTCACGTGTCGAAGTCGCGGTTTCTGTTTTACCCATCCGTCGGTTAATTACTACAGGCTCCTGACAGCATCCACATTTCACTGTTCAGGACCGGAAGTTCTTTCTGTACTCGCCGCTTCACCAAAGGATCGCGACTCGCGAGAAATCATCCGAGCTTTAAACAATGTCTACGCTCTGGATGTTCAAGCCAAGTTCAAGCTCAAGTCTCCGAAAATTGGAGTATAGGAGAATATCCTAAAACGCAGGCTGTTTTATGCGAACCGGCGTTTCAGCCTCCTAAAATTGCCGTCTGAACTTCTGCAACGCCAGCAAGCACATCACTCCAGGTTACCCGTACTAGCCCGTACTAGCCCGTACTGCACTATCCAGATGCCTATGCTGTAATGTTGTCTTTTTTTCTTGTGCACGTTACTGTCCTTAGGAGAGACGAATTGTTTGCCCCTGTGCCAATCTTGCCATGGCTATGCTACTGAAACCCAATTCGAATCCATATAACGGATAACCCAGCGGTATGCTCGTGAAGCAGGAATACAGCATCAGAACGAGTATGATTCAAGTAAAAGAGTCGTGTATAGTACCGAAACCGAAATGCAAAGTTACCGATCACGGTAAGCCCGGATCCACCGACTAGCGAGTTTCATCCGACCAAGTACTCCCGCAGACAGGCTAAAATTTGCATGCTGTGACTACTGTCTGTGACAGAGACAAAGCTCAGACACTGCATGTTGAGCAATCAAGGCAAGCCGAAGGACAGCACAGCGACATCCTGGACTATCGAATGCCGACAGTCGTTGCACGGTTTATGGCATTGGCATGATCTTTGATGTTTTGAAATACGCTTAGTGTTTCGCACTACCCCTTTCGCATATGTTACAGGACACACTTATAAAGAACAGTGCAGAGCACGCCCGTTTCTTGCCCTCCCCTCCCATCGGCTTTGCACCAGCAAGCACTTATATCCACCTTCATGGCGTCCCTTGGCATCATCTGCGCCATCCTAGTCCTCATAGCCAATGCTCTTTTGTTTCTAGTGCGCAGGTGGTACAAGCGGACACTCGCAGAACAAACTTTGAACAGTCAATTTGCCTTTGCGGGACTCAGTAGGAGCGAAGCGGAAAAGATACGCGGCACTGCAGTGATCTGTGGCGGAAGGTGAGAATCTTCCGATATACCATCAGCGCTCTGACACGTTCTTAGTATTGCAGGCCTTGTGACCGCCCGTGTTTGCCATGATCACTTCACTCGTGTCGTTATAGTAGAACGTGAAGGGTGGCTCAACACCGAGGATGCACGGATCACGCACGGTTGGAAGCAAGAACACCGTCGTACAAATGTCATTCAATACTACTCTCTCAACGGTCAGGCGAAACATTTTGTTATATTTGCAGACTTTGTGACATCGTCTCAGCTGTACTCGGTATCTCGTTCAAAATCCTCAAGTATCTTTTCCCTGACATTGAGGAGCAATGCGCTGCGTCCCAGATTTCGTGTGTATGATAATACATTCCTGAACAAGATTGTTGACAACCCAAGCAGCATCGCACCTGGAATTGTCTACCTAGCTTGGTATGGTCACGAAATCAACCTGCCCCCGGATGTCTGGCATACTGTCCCAAAGACGATGTTCACTTCGCGCCGTGGATACGAAACTCTCCTGCGGCGCTTGATTCTTGATAAGGCCCGCTACCCAAACATTGAACAGATCGTCGGAACAGTCACCGCGATTCATCCTGACAAAGAGAATAGCTCTCGGATTGGCAGTGTCTCTGTAAGAAAAGAAGATGGTGACATTGTTAAAGTTACCGGAGAATGTTTCGTCGGTGGGCCGTCATCTTTTGATCTTTATTCTGTTGTTCACTCAGCCGGGGGGCACAGATTGTACTGGGTCTACGCAAGGTCTAACATGGCTCGACAATGCCGGATTTGGGAAGCCGGATCCTCGGGACAGCAAGGCGCTGCCACTAAGTGAGCTTCGGATAACCTACGATCCTAAGATCCGCTATGCTACACTGGAGTTCCCCGCCACTGCAGAGTTGATTGAACGAATGAAATTGCCAGATGACCGCAACTCTATTCTTGCTGGTGTGACGCACCCATGGAAAAATAACGAAAGTGTGTACGTTTCCATAGCTGATGGAAATCTTAGTAAGCATTTCAAATCCTCCATCGTCCTGTGTTCATCGTGGTCTAACAGTGACCCTTTGTGCTGGTTCCTGGGGTGGAAAGCTTCCTAGCGATCTCGATGGGTTCATCAAGTTTGCAGAGGCAAGATATAAAGAGAAGCCTGACCCAGATCATGTCGTTAGAGTTTACGATGTTCTTCGCGAAATTGAAGACCGGATGACATGCAGTAAAGTATTAGTACGTGAGTCTAGTTTCTTTTGCCTGTCTTTTTTCGTTGATCTGAATCTTTCGCACAGCCCCTCGTACTTACATTCGTTATCACTTGGCTTCCGGACTGCCCAGTAACTGGTTTGCGATGGGAGATAGTGTCATGACCGTGAATCCCGTTTTCGGGTAAGCTCAACAATAATGTTTTCGTTGCGTATCAATCTCCTGTTTGATAGACAAGGTACTACCAAGGCTCTTATCGGTGCTATATGCCTCAACGCCCTCCTTCATGAAACCAAATCAAACCCAACCCTCCCGGAAGACCTACCTCATCGATTCTTCCAGCTTTTAGATCAAAAGACGGTTTCCATGTGGTGAGTGATAAATTTGTTGTAGAGGCCTAACTGATGCTGAATAAGGGACAACACCCGGCTAGCTGGTATGTATGTTCTCGTGGATCTTACCCAGCTGACCTCGTCTATAGATTATAGCCACAAATCAACAATACCGGCTCCTGGAGAGACACTATCGGTTGGATGGTTTGCCAGATGGTATGGTTTCAGGTTGGCTCGCGTAGCTACCAAGGTCAGTGTGCTCGGGCTCTGTAGCCATTCCCCGTTTAAGTAACGCACAGGACTCTGCTGTTGCGAGCAAGATGATGCAGAACGTCCATCTTGCAATTCCTAATGTCGACATGTTACTCCCTTCGCTTGCATGGAAGGCTGTTTGGGATACGATTCTTCATCCTCTAGCATATCATACGTAGACAAGGTGTCGTGCCGGCTCGCTGGTTTGTACTGAGTGGTAAAACTGTGTCCTCAGATAATCCTTAGTTTTAATTTAATATTTATTAGCGTTACTGTCAGCAGCTTGAGGAGTCGCCGTAACCCTCAGGCTCAGATCTCACTTCGTCTCTGTTGCTAGTAAATGACCGGTTGGCGACATTTGCCAGCAAATAGGCCAAATCACCACAACGGACAATCGTAAAACTTCGAAAAGCATGTGGATTTTGGAGTCTGGATATCGTTGTAGATAGCCTGCTAGTACGTTCCAGATAATGATTGCTTCAGAGTAGATACTCTTCTCAAGTTGCGTCTAATACTTAAGTTGCCAACATACCTACATTTGAAATGTACACGTTCTGATGCCGTCCTATTCCTGCTTCACGAGCATGCGACTGTGTGAAAGTGCTACGGTGAGATAGCTCGGTGCCGATAGTCACGGTTGATGTTAGTGAACCTCCACCATGATCGAGGTACATGCGTGGGGAAGGAAGGAAGTATATATGGAGTGATCGTTAAGGATTGGGGTCTAAGTTGCACTTCCGATTCACGTCCCTGGTTGTCTAGTTCGGAGCACCTGGTACGTTGGAAAGATATCTGAATGGGAAGGTGAGAAAAGATAGGTGAATTAGGGGGAGAGGAAGATCGTTGTCTGCATCAATGATCCGATTATCTGAGTCACTGACGGGTAAAACGATCAGGACCCAAAGCAAATCCCTCCGTTCACATCTTATCGTTGATCGTACGTGGAGGCAGTTTGTCCGCCTCAATGTTCCGCGCATATCCACGAAAGACGGAATGTACAAGCAGGCGAGCGAAGCGCACAAACTAAAATGGGATCCTGTATCTACGAGACAAGGGCTGACAAATGTCTCACCGGGCTTAATGCTGATCGCTTGTCAAGTTCAGTTCGAAAAATTAGGCGTCCTGAGAAGAGTGAGACTAATGGTCTATGACATGACAATCAGGTGCCGGTACAAGGCATCTGGACTTTGCTATTGTAAATCAGTGCAGGAGGGTCCAGACATCTTACATAGACATACGGGGAGGTGTAGTGAGCGAAATCTTTTTTCGCACATTGGCAATTGAAGTGTACACCACATTTACGATTCTAACAACGCGGCCCGGGCACGGTCAACGACCGTGTCGTAAGCACAATACCATTGACTATGGGGTTATGATCGTCCGTTAGGAGCAAGCGATGGCCGCAGCAACTGGAACTTTGGAGTTTTCCAAGCCTTACGCCACTACCGAGTCGGGGTTTGCACTCGTGTCGGTACCAAATAACACCAAACAGTTTTTGTCACGATTCTCTTGCGACTTGGAAAGTATGTGCGGCATGGTCCACGAACGCCAGAATGCAACAAGCCGTACGTCAGACAACCGAATACCACGGCAATCAAAACTATGATTACAGTAGGCTGCTTCATTGATCAAGTCGAGTTGCAGCAGTCTTCAGGCTGACAGTCAAAATGACTTTTGAAATGATTTTGCTCAGTCCGGCAATCCGGCAGTTGCCATTGACGCCTGGGTAGCGCAAGGGTAGCGCGCGCTATCAGTCACGCTGCCATCAGTTTTGAGCAAGTAGAATGCGCCAAGCTTCCAATTGATTACGAGGGATATTTTACAGCTATGATTTCTGATCCATGCTTTACCGATCCTGAATGCGGTGGTTTTAATATTTCCGCCGACCATCTCACCCCCGTTTGATGGAGACGCTAAACAGAAGCCATATTTAAAGATCTGGGTCAAGCTCTCTGGCTATAATTCTTCTTCTCTTAAACCATTGGCGTCCAAGACTGTCTTCCCAAATCACTCTTATGGCGCTCCTTGGGATCATCTATGCTGCTGGTATCCTCCTAATCTATTTCTTTCTTCGACGGTTGTATAGGCAGCAAGTCGCAGAAAAAACTGTCAGTGCTCAACTCTTCTTTGCGGGAGTCAGTAGGAGCGATGGAGAGAAAATCCGCGGCACTGCGGTGATTTGTGGCGGAAGGTAAGGGTTGATTCTTCTGGTGCTTCTGCTTACACAATTCGTAGTATGGCGGGCCTCCTGACTGCCCGTGTTTGTCATGACCACTTTGACCGCGTCCTGATAATAGAACGTGAGGCATGGTTGAATACAGACGATGCACGGGTCGTACATGCTTGGACTCAAGAACACCGCCGGGCTAATGTCATACAATATTACTCTCTCAATGGTCCGTCGATTCGGGTGCACGTTTATTTTATCAGACTTTGACTCGTCCCAGGTGTACTCGGACTCTCCTTTAATATCCTCAAACACTTATTTCCTGACCTTGAGGAGCAATGCGCTACCTCCGGTATTTCGTGCGTATCCTACAAGGTCCTAGTTCGTTACTAACAATAGACAGCATCGCACCTGGAAATTTCCAGATGGCTCATTACGGCTACGAACTGAACATGCCTTCGGACGATGAGATTCCAAAGACAATGTTCTCCACGCGCCGGGGATATGAGACTCTCTTGCGGCGCATGGTTCTAGATAAAACTCGTTACCCGAATATCGAACAGATCGCTGGTACAGTAACTGCGATTCATCCTAGCAAGACCAATGGTTCCCGAGTAAACAGTGTCTCTGTAAGAAAAGATGACGGCGACATGATTGCAATCAACGGGGAGTGCTTTATTGGTACGTCATTCGATCCATTGTTCGCCACTTATCCGATCTTAGACTGCACTGGATCTACGCAAGGTCTAACCTGGCTTGATAAAGCGGACTACGGTAAACCTGATCCTCGAGATACAAACGCCCTTCCCTTAAATGAGCTGAGGACAACATACGATCCCAAGATCCGATACAGCACTCTAGAGTTCCCCGTCTCGGATGATCTCCTCAAAAGAATTAACCTCCCAGATGGCATGTCCATTCATAGTGGACTAACGCATCCTTGGAAAAATAACGAAAGTATCTATGCTCTCAAGACTGAGGGCAATTTCAGTACGCATCTCAGCAACTTCATGTCTTGTATTCATCGAAACCGACAGTTCAACTTTGTGCTGGTTCATGGGGCGGAAAACTCCCTAGCGATCTCGATGGGTTCATCAAGTTTGCGGAGGAGAGATACAAAGAGAAGCCCGACCCAGAGTATTTCATCAGATTCCTAAATCTACTGCGCGAAGTTGAAGACAAGATGACATTCAGTAAAGTATCAGTACGTGAGTCCAGGTTCTTTTATCTGTATTTTTTCGTCAACCTGAGTCTTTTGCACAGCCCCCCGTGCTTACACTCGGTACCATTTGGCTTCTGGACTCCCTAGCAACTGGTTTGCGATAGGAGACAGTGTCATGACCGTGAATCCTGTCTTTGGGTAAGCTACACACAATCTTCTGGCAATGTCTCAGATTGGATAGACAAGGTACCACCAAGGCTCTTATCGGTGCTATATGCTTTAACGCCCTCCTTCATGAAACCAAATCTAAACCGACCATTCCGGAAGATCTGCCTCGTCGGTTCTTCCAGCTTTTAGATCAAAAGACGGTTTCTATCTGGTCAGTAATATTTCCATCCTTATAGTAGAGGTTACATCTGACCGGTGGATGCACAGGGACGATACTCGGCTATACGGTATAAACTTCCTCGTATATCCAACCTAGCTGACTTTGTTTAAAGATTATGGGCACACCAGAACGATACCCGCTCCTGGAGAAACACTCTCCGTCGGATGGTTCGGTAGATGGTACGGTTTCAGGTTGGTCCGCGTGGCTTTCAAGGTCAGTGACCCTCGACATTCTCTGGCTATCTTGTCTAACGAGTATTTAGGACTCTGAGATTGCCAGAAAATTGACTCAAAACTCTCATCTTATGCTCCCAGGTATCGACTTGTTACTTCCTTCCGTTGCATGGAAAGTTCTGTGGGACGCTGTCCTCAATCCTTTTGCGTATTATAAGTAGACGGGACAATCGGAACAGTCTATCACCGTCGAAACCTACTATCATTTGTTGCTTGATTTCTATTACACATGCATTGTCTATCGTTTTCTTAGTCATCTTAAACCCCGTAGTTTATCTCTCTTCTGGGCATCGAAGTCCTCACTGTCATTTGCCCACTGCACATTAGTACGACTCTGGAATCCTCTTTTTATACTTCTTTTTGAGAGATTTGCTGATTGCGTGGTCGGAACTGTAGATGTATTAAATGACGATGATTCCGTCAGAAACGGCTCACCTTTCTCGTGACGTATATACAAGGATCCGGTCACATTCGTTCTTGAACAAATCAAGTTGGCCCGGTGCTACAACATACGCAAAACGAAGTTTTGGTTCCGAGTAGAATTTGAAACGCATTTTGGCAACACCACGTGTATAGTACAGGGTCCAAGAGTTTGCGAACAAGTTCTCCAGGTGAGGCAATTCGTCCTGGGGGTCAGAAGCTACAGGGATAGGCGGCAATTTGATCATCCAACAAAGCTTATCCCCAACATATCTCGAACAGCCCTTGAAATCAGTTTTTTTGTAAGATGCGTTGGCCATAGCCATAAAAGGCGGCAGATCCTCCATCGTCCAACCACGCT
The DNA here is from genome assembly GCA_003313965.1 of Megacollybia marginata. Taxonomy (NCBI): domain Eukaryota; kingdom Fungi; phylum Basidiomycota; class Agaricomycetes; order Agaricales; family Porotheleaceae; genus Megacollybia; species Megacollybia marginata. The sequence continues at coordinate 9,825 of QLOY01002012.1, forward strand.
CTTCATACTTTTTCATTGCACGGGCTTTGTGAGTACCGATAGTTTGGCAGACGAGAGCTTCTCGTAGCACAAAAGTCGAATACGGATAAAGGGCGACAGCTAATTTTGCTCCGATGATGTTCATGACACATGCTGTGCCATCGTGAAGACAAGAACAACAGTCAAACAGCAAAACTTACTAGTGTGGAACGCCAGAATAATCTCTAGTGGTGAATTAAAGGCCACCATCAACTGCACCTTTTTCCCGTCCCTGTAGAAATCATAAATATCTGCAATTCCTTCGAGCGCGTAGTCATCTCCGCGAAACTGTGCATGACGATCTGCCACTGAAGCTAGCGAGGCATCCAATTCCTCGAACTGAGACGGACGTGGGCTAAACGTATAGCCTGCAAAATCACGAAGAAAATGAGCTATTAGGGTAGAATAGCCCAGTTGGACATAGATGTCCAAATCGGATCCCTCGTATCTCGTGCGATCAAAAAAAGTTAACGCGGTCGACCCCGAGACTAGGGTACCCGTTGTTGATTGGAGGCGTCTGAACTGCTCGATTTGGTCATGAGTAAAGTAACGCGAAAGGGTTTTGTAAACATTGTGGGCCGACTTGCGGTACGTGTCGACGCGTTGATATGCTTCTCTGCAAGTTTGGGAGAACAGGATGAGATCGAGCACGTCCAAGCAAGAGAAGATAAAGTTGTCCGTGGTCCCTACACTGCGCATGTTCGAGGAAAATGACTGGTTGGAAAGAGCGACCTACAAAACAAGCCCGAGCTGCTGACTATTGTGAATGATAGACCTAGAGTTACGTGAGATTATGTGAGGGTAAAAATATATCAGAATCCTTACTGCTGAATTTGGACCATTTTCTTCAGCAAGCCAGGCTAGAGCTTGACGCTGCTCGTAGTTGGGAGTGACAAACGCGAGTCACGTGCATAGAACAAATACACGCATACGCGACTGCTACGCGCTCACGATTGGCGAGTATCTCACGTAGGCAAGTGACAATCGATAAGGACACCGGCAACCACGAAGATCTAGCGAGTACACGAATGAGTTACAAGCTATATAAAAACAACAACTCGTCTTCAGTACAGATGAAAAAGAACTGAAGCCCAATGAAGCCTGGACGCGCGACCAAACCGTCTACGGAGTGAAATCCACTGTTCATCGAACCTTCTCCTCTTCCGGTGTACTGCCGCTGTCCTCGACAGTGTCCTCGACAGTGTCCTTAATAGTATGCACAGGCCCAGTGAACCAATACATCCCTCCATAGACAGGGAAAAAGTAGTATCCCAACGAGAGCATGATAGTTCCGCCCACTACCACCACAGTATAATTCATGCTTTGCGAGTCCGGAACTGGAGAAGCAGGAAATAAAAAGACTAGAATCATAAAAATCATATAGACTGAGGCAACGCATGCCACGGGCCCGCTCTAATAGAGATGAAGACGACTCCAGTCAGAAAAAGCATCACATACCATAAACCCCAAATTGAACGGTCCATGCACGAATCGCGTACCACCAACGAAACGAGCGACAATCGGCGTCACGAATCCGATATACTGACAGACCACCGACATCGTAAAGACAGCCGTGATAGCCACCGGCCCCGCGAATGATATCAATCCCAAAACTAGAGACAGAAATGCGCAGAAAAAGACGGCGTGCACTGGAGTTTGCGTCTTTGTGTTCATTCTGTACAAAACGCCTGAGAATGGAAGCCCGTGGTCTCGCGAGAAGGCGAAGATTTGTCTTGATCCTGCGATGAGCTAAGTGGAATGGAATAAGAAACTTGACTTGTTAGCGCGGAAGGGTGTGTAGAAACCCACGTAATCCATGCCCGTCATGAAGAGAGTGATGACGATAAAAGCCCATATCACCACTGTGCCCCGGGGACCTACGGAATTGGCGAATATCTGCAACACACATGTTTAGCGAACACAGCTCTGCTTCAATGTGAACACATACCGTAGCCATAGGCTGTCCGATAGGATTATCAATAACAGCTCCCAAATCACTTCCAATATTAAACGCCAATACTATGTTGACAACTTTCAAAAGAAGATCAAACTTGGAAGAAAAAACATTGAGATTTCGGCTTACCCCAGCCGAGTAAAGAACTCAGAACTGTAGCGCACATAATCGCGAATGGAACCGCTCTTGGAGCGTTTTTGGCCTCTTCACTGATGTGCACGCTCGTGTCAAATCCAGCTATGAGAGGTATAAGCTGCTGATCATCGGAGACGGATCTGAAAACTACCGACCAACTGTCCACGCCGGAGCCAGGAAGCTCAGAATAAAAGCGAATCCGTTATTCCATCCAGATACTACACGTCAAGATTGATGGCGCCATCGGCTAGTAACACTCGCGTACCATTTTCAAAATGTCCAAAAGCATACGAAGCGTTATTCACAAACTCGGGTGGAGTCGTCACCGGGAGAACAATGATAACGGTCAAAAAGAGCCTTATAAGAACGTCAGTCAGACCGTCAAAAGTTGATGCAGGTAGGAACCTACGCAATATTCAAAAACACGTAAAAGTGCTGTAATCTTGCAATAACCCTCGTCGCCAAACTAGCCATAATGGCGTGAAGAAGGAGAAGTGCACAGTATACTCCGCTGCAAATTTCGACCGTCGGTCATCGTCAACAACAACAACCCACACTCACTAGATCTGAGCATTCGTCGGAGTAAAGGCTCCACCTGAACCAATAGTCACCGCTGCCATAAGCTGCGTAGCACAACCCCAATCGACACTTGCAAGTCCGGCGATATACGCGGCTGTATTGATGTCTAATCGAACATGGATGTCAATCTTTAATAAGTAGTGCAGACAGAGGGTTCTGCTCACAGCCAACCAACCACGAGAGAAGTTTACGATACCGAGGAGAAGAGAATTTAAAAGTCCAGTAGTATAGTCCTCCAGCTGTAGGCGCTGCCGAACCGAGCTCTGCCATTGCCATACCCACGAAGAGTAGGAAAAAGCAACATGTGAACCACTACATAGATATCGAGGATCATTTAGACGTTCTCAGTGGCGAAACGACATAGTACTAACCCCCCATATCATACCCACCGGTCCACCATAGGGGATAGAATACAGAAGAACAGCACTGACAGAAGGAAGAAAGAAAGAAACCCTTTCTTTAGCTTGAACCAAGAGAAAACAGACAACCCACGCAATCGATTGAACAACACCCACAATGCTAAATGAAAGACCGAAAAGCTCGATTCGGCTAAAGTCTCTTTTAAACTCTTGTTTGTATCCTAGTCGGGCGAGGACGGTTTTGTCGTCGTCGAGGGAAGTACTAGCCGGCGCCGCTATGATTGCGCTGTCGGTGTCAGTCTTGTTGTCGTCGGTGGACATGATGATGATGGCTGGGAGGAAGTTGCCAAGCGAGTTTACAAGTTGGAGAACATTGCTCGCTTATGTATCAGCCTAAGTCGAGCCTAAGACAATTATGGAGATGTAACGTTACCGGCGACGCGGTGTGTTTCGGATTTCCATCGCATTTTAAATTGTCATATTGAAGGCTTTTTGTGCCCTGTTCTTGACTTTGAGCCAGCTACACTCTGTTTTTGGGGTTTTGAGCAGAGAGTAAAAGGCCATTCATGATCAGCGCCTGTACACCATATACGACAATCTAAGATGGGTTGTTTGACAATGTTGTGTCGGTCTCCCCGATCCGACGGTCAAATATCTGGTAGCAAAAGCTGGAAGAGCAAGAAGCCACTTCCTGGACACAAGGACGGACATAGACTACCTGGAGCACATCAGAGGAGTCGTATGAGGAAGAAGAAGCCGCGTGAGCTCATTTTTTCGTCAGTTGGAAATTAAGTTTTAACTCGAACTGTTCCGTCGTGGCAACCGACGATTGTGGGTGGACGCCGATGATGGACTGTATTATGGGATGAAGAACAGTCTCAAGGTCTTTGCTGGAGAAGCATACAAGACCTACACCCGCTCTTGTCACTGGAGAGACGCTATCTAGTCCGGTATTATGCATTTTCGCACCCGGCGACAGTGTTGGAAATCAGAATACTTAGTATTCATCGTATACCTCGTTCTCCATAAAACCCACTGCATTTAAACCCACACCCTCTCTCCATTGTTACACCGTGCCTCATCAACTCGATAACCCCGCCGCCTCAAGCTCGCACCGGTCAACCAGCATCCCAATCCACGATAACGACTTCAATCTCTGTATATATTCTCCCTATAATGGGGATTCCCGCCCACACCGACGGCGTACGCCCAATCAGAGAATTCACCATCTCCGTGACAAACTTGTCATACGTCGGTAACAGCGTATCCTTCACTAAAAGCAAAGCAAGGCAAAGAGAGAAAACACGCACGCTTTGACACCAAAACACGTCTTCCTCCTCACCCGTCGTCGTCGCCAAAGGTTTATATCTCGATCCTCCTCCCGATTCAAACTCAAGACAGTAATAACATTGTCTACGAAGCTCTTCTTCGCGAATAAGAACCTCGACTTCGTAGCATACTACCACTTCTTGAGCATCTTTAGAACCTACCCTTTTTTCACTTCCCATACGACCTGTGAGTTTAGCTACGGGAGATCCCCCAGACTCTGAATCGAGAATGATATGAATCCCAGATCCGGGTTTGACAATGGCAGGACCAGAAGGGGAAGAATCGGATTCCCCAGCTTCGCTTGACCAAAATCCAAGTCGAGGAGTGTTCTTTCTCTCTGCTGCATCTCGTATATGATACTCACTCGGAGCAAGTGGTGTTTCGTTGAGCGGAGAAAAGAATCGATGGGGTTGGAGATGACCGTAGGTGTATTTCGAGACTAGGTACCACCTATGTAAGTTGTTATGATTTGGATGACATTCGGAATGCAACCAACTTGTTTTTGTAACGCGAGAGGGACATTGGGATATTGGATGCATATCGAGATGTGAATTCAGCATCGGTTCCCATGAAGCAATTCGACTTTCACGGTGATCCCCTGAATGGACGAAAATCCTCATCGACTCTTGCTCTGCGACTGCACCTAGCCTGTCATTCATCGGCTCAACTCGTGTCTGTTTATTCAGCCCCCTATCCAATCTGTATAAATCTCGATCCTTTGTTTGTCCCAACCCTAACGTTACTTGACCAGTAACTTCTACATTGTGACTAGCCCCTAAAGCACTTCACAAACTGATTCAAACCTTTTATCATGTCTTACTACCCCCAGTTATCTTTCAAACCTGTCTGTCTTCGGGATGAAGTTGGCCGTCGCTTTCCCCCATCTCAGAGGCCTCACCTCGAACGTCGTAAAGCCTCTCAACAGTCGTCCTCCGAATCTTCCTCGTCTACCATCCCATCCTCCTCCTCCTCATCTACCAAGCCGGCGTCCAAGAAGAAGAAGTTGTTCAAATCTGTCAAGCGTCTCGCCTCAAAGTTCGTTCCTCGGAAAAAGGAGGACGACTATGAGGATGAGCCTTCCTTCTTCGACGACCCCTGCTTCTGGGAAGATGAAGATGACGGGATTATCGATCTTGAAGAGTTCAATGCTTATCGTGAAACTCGAGGCTTGCCAGAGACTATTGTCAAGATTACTCGAGGACGAGGTCCAGTAGGCTTTTGATTACTTCTATTGTTCTCGATCTGTGACTCGCTAATCGTCGGTCTCTTCGATGACTTCTTCCTTCTCTAGGTATCTGTGGTCTGGTCTGGTCTGGTCTGTGGGTCTTTCCTGGGCTGTCGATGGTTGAAGGTGTGTGCGTCATCGAGTATAAGTAGCCCCTATGTATGTGTTCGTGTCATCCACCACTAATCACGGCAGATTCGAGGTCCTGGGGTCTGGTCTGGTCATGGTCCTCAAGCATCTGAAGGTGTGTCGCCACATTTCTAGTGTACCTCTTCCCGTGCTAGTCGACCCGCCTGTTCTCTAACGTCGAATAGCGATTTGTATTTGTTCCAAGTTGAAGGTACGTCATCACTCTTTTTGTATGGTACTTCTGCACTTGCGATGGGAAGGTACGTGATCATCACGTTCAAGTACTGTACATCTGTATTGTCTTGGACCAGATGCTCGCGGAGGTTTCCCCGACGCAGTCTGTTGGAGGTGCGTGCGTCAGCCAGTATGGTTACCCTCATGTATCCATTCCATCAACCATTAATCGCCGCAGATTCGAGGTCCTGGGGTTTGGTCTGGTCATGGTCTTCAACATCTGAAGGTGTGTCGCCACATCTTTAGTGTACCTCCTCCTGTACTAGTCGACCACGTCGAATAGCGATTTGTATCTGTTCCAAGTTGAAGGTACGTCATCGCTCTTTTTGTATGGTACTTCTGCACTTGCGATGGGAAGGTACGTGATCATCACGTTCAAGTAGTACTGTACATCTGTATTGTCTTACCCCAGATGCTCGCGGAGGTTTCCCCGACGCGATCTGTTGAAGGTGCGTGCGTCAGCCAGTATGGTTACCCTCATGTATCCATTCCATCAACCATTAATCGCCGCAGATTCGAGGTCCTGGGGTCTGGTCTGGTCATGGTCTTCAACATCTGAAGGTTTGTCGTCGCGTTTAAATAGTTCCTCTCATCGTACCGTCTGTCTACTACTATCGTCGCTTCATAGGTAAAGCGGACTGTTATCGGTCTTCCAGCTGACGGTACGTCGTCATGTCCAGCAGTATTTCTCTTTGTCTCTTTTCATCGTGTAACGTCTATCTTCTGACTTGTGATGGGAAGGTGCGTAATCATGTTTGATTAGACGTACTCTTTTTGGGTCGAACGTTCGGAGTCTTCTATTTTTGGAGGTCTTCCCGATGTGTTCTGGTGGTATTGGGTCTATTTCTTATCTATCTCTACGTATCTATGGCCTAGTCCATAACTCACTAGGTCTGCCGAACACTGCGTAGTACCCTATGTACGTCTTCGCGTCGTTCACACTAACGGTCACAGGCCGCGGCCTAGGGGTCTGGTCTGGTCATGGTCTGCAACATATGAAGGTGTGTCGCCGCGTTGAAGTAGTACCTCTCTTTGTACTCTCGACCCGCCTGTCTTCTAACGTCACTTAGCGGCCTGATATCGGTTCTGTTGATGGTACATCACACCGACTCGGAGTCGTAGGTGTAACGTACCGTAGCATCCTTTGAACGTGCTACAGGAGGTGCGTATTCATCATGTCTGTAGTGTACTGTACATCTGTACCCATGGATCGGATTCCCGCGGAGTCCCTTCGATTTCCTGATGCGGTCTGCTATTGGGTCTTCGACTTGCAGCTGAAGATGCGTCATCCAATTCAAGTAATATACCCCTGTGTATCCCGGACGGTGGCACCTTACCTTCGAAGGTGCGTCATTAAGCATAACATTCCATGCAGTTTGTTATCATCCACAAACCGTGGCATCGGTTTGATGGAGTCCTTTTATTTTAAGCAGGTGATTTCGCATGGGTCTGGTCTGGTCTATGGTTTCAACGCGGTAAGTGCTTGAAGGTGCGTCATCGAGCTCGATAAGTTCTGTCTCATCCGCTAACGTCCCATCGCTGTACCGATGAGTTGTTTTCAGACGCATTCCGAAGGGTCTGGTCATGGTCTGGTCACGGTTACGGTCTTCAAATACGCTCGCTTTCCACATCTGTTCCTGGCTTCGGTAGTTTACTAAGTTGTTCCATACCGGTCTTGATACTTACGCTTTGGCAGATAGTTAATAGTTCGTTTGCTGTTTGATCTTCTTGTCTTTCTTCTCCTTCCGCCATCGGTAGCTTTTCCCAATCCTCAGCCGGATGGGTTTTTAATGCACCCGTATGCGCGTTTTGTTTGCGTAATATTCTACGTACATTTCGCGTTCACCGATGGACGTCATTTTTCTACTTTGCAATCTGTCCTACTCTACCTCGGGTGTATCTAGCTAGTGCTCCGTCTTCAAAAAATCGGCTGGTTACTATATTGCACACCTGGTGTGTTTCTGCTCCTTCAAAGTTAAGTGTATCGAGAGAGCGTTTGTAATTAGCCTGAGATGGCTACAATGGACATCGCTGCAGATATGTGTTTGAAACATGTATTACAAACGACACAGCTACACATATGTACACTGTCGGTAGGGCTCTAGAAATAAATACCATAATGTTACAGTTTGGCTCTCGTGGAGAAACTCTTGTAGAAGACTACGTACTCCTCACCACTCACGTTTCACTTTAGATTCGTAACTGTGCTTCATCAACGTTGCATCAACTCAATACCCTGCCGCCTCAAGCTCGCACTGGTCAACCATCCCGGCCCACAATAATAACTTCAGTCTCTGTATATATTCTCCCTGTGATGAGGATTCCCTGCCCACACCGATGGCGTACGCCCAATGAGAGGATTGACCGTCTCCGTGACAAACTTGTCATATGTCGGTAACAGTGTATCCTTCACTAAGCTCTGGGATACTCTCGTCACAGCAGCCGTCGCCCAACCTCGCTTCTCACACTGATGAAAACTCTTTGAGTTACAAAGCAAAGCAAAGAGAAAACCAAACAAACACGCACACTTTGACACCAAAACACGTCCTCCTCACTCGTCGTCGCCAAAGGTTTGTATCTCGGTCCTCCTTCCGATTCAAACTCGAGACAGTAATAACATTGTCTACGAAGCTGTTCTTCGCGAATAAGAACCTCGACTTCGTAGCATACCACTTCTTGAGCTTGAGCATCTTTAGAACGTACCCTTTCACTTCTCATACGACCTGTGAGTTTAGCTACGGGAGATACTCCTCCTCCATCGGAATCAATACTCGAATCGAGGATGATATGAATACAAGATCCGGGTTTTACAGGACCAGAAGGATCGTATTCCCCAGCTTCGCTTGACCAAAATCCAAGTCGAGGAGTGTTCTTTTTCTCTGCAGTATCTATAGCATCTCGTATGTTATGTTCAGTCGGGGCAAGTGTTTCGTTTAGCAGGGAAAAGAATCGATGGCCTTGTAGATGACCGTAGGTGTATTTCGAGACTAGATACCACCTAAGTAAAAGGACATGTTATGATCTGAATGCCACGGATGCATTCGGAACGTAACTTGTTTTTGTAACGCGAGAGGGACATTGGGATATTGGGTGCATGTCGAGATGTGAATTCATAAACTTGGGTCTCGGTTTGGGTAGACATTGTGGCTATGAGCCAGGAAGACGAAATCTGGAAGTACGTCGTCGGCTGTGTCAATGCTGTGAACTGCACGTGATAAGCTCATTCTACTTTTGGATCAATCAACGCTCAGTATCTGTTCGCGTCACGGGTAACTCGCTCGTCTTATGGTAGATCACAGAATACTTCCAGATTTGGGAATACTATCACCACGAAAGCAGATGACAACTCAGGCCCAAGTATCATCAGGTGCGGAACTGTCAAGGCCAGTGCTATGATTGATAGTACATGGGCTTAAAAGATGTCCACATCCAGCATGATTCGTCGTCGCTGGTCGTCCTCTTTTGTTCCCTCAGGCTAAACTTACTTTTTATTTTATTCCGCAGGTGAGTGCGGTTCCAGAGTTCACACGATCAAACTGAAAGCATCTATTCCGAGTCATGTCTAGGCTTGGATATTTTTTTTGTGCTACATCGAAACTTTTGAGATGATTTTCTCAGGACAGCTCTTCATTTTATTGTGTCTCCCATCCTTCTTTCTTGTCGCAATCACGACTCCAGTACACTTGGACTCCCGTGCGGTGGATATCTTTCTTTGCCTGTCGAGCTCTGCTTACCATTATCCGACTTAGGTGGCAAACAAAGCTGGGCCGGCCGCTGTCAAGGTAGATGTATCTCCAAAGTACAACGAGGCATTGTCATTGACGATTGACATAAATAGGCACCCAAGAAGGTCCCGGCAACTACCGGCAAACCCCTACCTGCCAAAGTAAATATTAGCAAGGGCTTACCAAAGGATAAGACTACAGTATGCAAAGCAAAGGGCAAAGTCTCTGATAAGCCAGCAAAAAACTCCAAACGAGAGTGGATAGATTATATTCCTCACGCACTCTCAAAACGTGCACCTATCATCATCGGCTACCACGGCACAAACGGCGCTAACGCAGCAGAGTATCTAAGCCAGACAGCCGAGAACCGAGGACTTAGTGCTCCGTAAGTTCACTGCTTCACGCCAACTTCACTTACCGTACATAGCTCGCATTTTAATGGTGCAGATGGCGAACTAGGTGCGGGTTTGTACATGACCGATAGCGAAATAGTAGCAAAGACCTTTGCTTCTGGTTCCGTTCAATTCGCCAAACAACGAAAAGACAAACGTCCCAATGCTTTACAAGACTGGATCTGCACACTAGAAATGCAAGATAGTAATTGGATCCGCATGATTGATAAAGCATGGATTCCCTTCAACAATCTTGCTCGTCTTAAAAACTCTGTCAACGATCCTACAGCACTGCACGTACAAGAGAATATGATAACTAGTCTTGGACAGACTCCTGAAAAGACTGTCCGATTCTCTGCCTGTGAATACTCTCATCCTATATTCAATCTCATTTACAACTCATAGTGAGCGACAAGGCCGGAGCAGATAACCAAGCCATGATACCACCTGGTATCCTTTTTCATACAACGTACGTGCTGTGTCAACGTTCATAAATGTTGGTGATATAGCTTACTACACAGTGTACGCTCTTGCGTTCCTGCATCACAGTTTGTCCCTAATCCGAGCTTGAAATACAGTAACTTGAAGGAGGGATGGAGAATCAAAGCAGTGCCCGAGGGGTGCGGATCGTAAGCACATTGTTGTGGAAGCGGGTATGGGCATCTCCTAACCGACGAATGCACGACGTACGTTGTGACGTCGCATTTTATCCCAAGGACCAAACTAATTTATGTACGGAGTAGGTAAAGCAAAATCGTAATCGTGCACCTCACAGTTGATTCGCCGTCATTACACAGAATACAGTCAACACCATGTGTCCTGCAGCTTCTGCATGAATGCTTAGCAGGTCATTTTCTCATTACTACACCCTCTGAGGTGACGACGAGGGACCTCGATCGTCATGGAAGGCATTGAAAAGTAGTTCATAAGCAGACCAGGGATTTTTCGTTTAATTGTGCATTTTGAGCGACATAGGTTTTGCTCTCCGCAAGCGCATAGCCAGTCTGGACGCGTCTGTGCAAGCTAATGCACGTGACCGTGACTCGCGCCACACAAGGGAAAAATCAGGCTGAGTAAATTCTTTTCTGTACTCAACTCAAATGGGTTTTGTAATCGTTTTTTCCAGCCAGACATTTTCCTCGAACGTCCTAGTATTACAATCCAAAAGAGCACTGCATTCGAAGACACAAAACAACATTATAAAACACAGTAACAGAGAACATAACACGTCAGCAATCGTAACAATCGTAACAATCAAATAAATTAAGCATAAGGTATATCCTTCAACAGTTCCTCGAAGGTCTGGTTGTTTTCATCATCGTCATCATGAGTTCGAAGAGAGTTCAAGCATCTCCAGGTTGAAAAGTCGACACTTGAATTGGGATCGGCGGGTTTGACTGGGCCGGGTATATAAGGCGCTGGAAGTACGGCGTGAGCAAAGAGCGAAAGAAGGAGTGTCGAAGAAGCTTACCAGGTACATCAGAATCTGCGAGGGTTTGCCAGTCACTAGAAGAACGAGAATTAGGACGTGTATGAATGAGAGAGGAAGGACCGTACATGCAATCGAAAAATGGATGGTTCTTGACAATTTCGGCAGTGGGACGCTTTTTCGGGTCCATGTGGAGTAGCTAGAGATCAAAGAGGTTAGTTGAGGTTTGTCGAATGGAACTGGAAAGACTTGCCCTGAGGACGAGATCCACCGCACAAGGGTCGACTCGGCCGTCAGTCACCAACTTGTTCATGTCTTCTTCACAAGGTATCTATTCAAAACCATTAGCCACAGAGTCCAAGACTGAAACAAGGATCAAATACCTCGAGTCCACCGAAAATCATCTCTGATAAAACGACCCCAAAGCTCCACATATCAGCAGGACCGGCAAGGAAGCCTTTAGTCTTGACATGCGGACCATCGACCTCGGGAGCCCAATAAGCGGGTGTACCAGCCGTAGAAAACAGGTAGAATCTCGCGATGCTCCTCTTGGCGCTCCTGGACAAACTAGTCTGGGTTAAGCCAAAGTCTGCCAGGCAGATGTTGCCGCTGGGTGTGATAAGGATGTTCTCGGGTTTGATATCACGGTGAGATATGACAAGGGAGTGAAGGGAGGAGATAGCAAGTAACTGCGATGATGGTTAGTAAAGCGTGCGAGGGGTGAAGGAAAGAATTTATACCAATTGAGCAGCGTAGAACTTGATATCCGACGAGGGTAAGGTCTCGCCACGGTTGACGACTTCATTCATCCGAGATCTGAGGGTTTGAGAGCAAAGAGGCTGGGGTCGAGTTAGTTTTAAAGCATCAGCCGAAGAGTATACGTACCATTACAAAGTAGATGTTCGATTCGTCTTGGAAGGAATCCAGCAGCGGGGTAACGAAGGGAACGTTGGCATCAGTAACCTTTTGCAAGAAGCTTCTCTCCTTCAAGATGCTGGACGCAGTTGGAACAAAAGTAGAACCACGTTCTTCGGGATGGGCATGGAAGAAGGCGAGCTGAGGTTTGTGAACCACCTTGATAGCGACTTGGGATCCATCGTGAGTGGTGGCGTACATGACATGGCTTGTTGCCCCTTCGCCAATACGGAACGCGACGGTGTAAGTTTGTCCATTGGGAGAGTATAATTGGGGTGGCGGCCTGTCGCGGTCGTCCTCGTCATCAGAGATGTCCTCTTCTTCGACGCCTTGATCCAACTGGTCCTTGAGGTCATCATCAAAGACAAGCGTCTCATCCGATCTGGAGGAGTCAACGCTGGTACGAGAAGCTTCAGAGGAGGCAGGAGGAGGAGCATCCACGTCCACAGATGCTGATTCGGTCGAAGCGAGCTTCCCAATGGGTTGCACAATAGAGGAAAGGAAATTCAAAGATGGGTATTGGGATGCAAAGTCTAGAAGCATTTGCACTGCAGAGGACTGTGTGACACCAATGCGTGAAGGAAGAGACTCCATCCAAGGTCCCTTGCGAGTTGCAACAGCCTTGCGATCATCAGTATCCCCGGAAAGGATGTTGGAGAAGACGTTGAAGCCGTAATAAGACATCGTTGCACGGAAGAAGACCAGCGAGCAGAAAGACAAACGTCGGTTTATATACCTTACTGTGGCTCCGACCGACGGAAGTTTCCCATGTTTGTTGTGAACTTGTTATTGTCCAATTCGGAGACGCCGGTCAACTTCCCCTTTGTGCTGAACAGCCCTCGACCACATAAACGGAACAACGGAATCAAACAAAGGCCCAAACGACTGGAGGCGTGCCACTGCTGGCCGCAGCACCAGCGTGTCATGTTTTGGACGAATAAGGTATATACCACAATTCAGAGTCATCCAAGAGTCATCGACAGCGACCTCACGAGCCTGAAATTAGGAGCACCTGAATAAACTATGGGCATCTGGAATGCAGGAAAGCTACACCATCGGAATGCAGGCTTTGATTGTTGACGCGTGTCGTGAAAGCAGCGCACGGAGTGCTTCGTGTTCTGCAAGACGCAAGGTGGACGGTTGGTTGACGGAGGTCATTGTTGTTTGGCATTGTTTGTAACGGACGTCGGAAAGACCACGGTATGCGGCGACGCGGCGGGACCTCAGACGAGAATCTAGCGACAATAGCTTCAAGCTCAGGCTTCTCAGAGGACTTGCAAAAAGTCTAACTTAGGTCCTAAGTGACACGCAGTGCAAACAATGCCAAACCACACGCTTGTCACGGTCTCGAAACTTGCAAAACAATAGAGAAGTCAGGATCTCCTTTCGCAACCTGCTAAGGCCTTTTCTCCTCTCTCGTGAACTAAATCACCTGCTTTCGCTTCTGTAATCCCAAGCTCTAGAATGCGCTCTTGCTTGAGGCCTCAAAGTCTGGACTCCTCTCCTCCACATTTCTTGACCTCTCGGTCTGCCGCTACACCGCTATATTCCACAATCTCTTGGTGATTTAGCGAATACCAGAACACTCACTCGCATCCACGCGTTCACGGTGATTATCTGTGTCTCCTGCGACTCGGTGACATCTAACGTGTACAAAACCGGCGTGCCTCATTGCGCATAGATTCACTAATCTATTCTCATCGGTGAGATTGAATCATTCTCGCGGTATTTTAGTTAATGTCACTTCAGTAACATATCTGTTGTCTTCTTATCAGTGTGGCGCACATACTAATGGATAACATTGCAATACTACTCCGACGGTTATGATAACACACAAGAAACGCATCAGCCAATCGTTTAATCCGTTAGTGAACGCCTGCATCCTGAAATAGTGTGGAGTACAGCAGGTATCCTTGTCGACAGGACTCGATTCGACCGAAGCAAAGCAAGTGATTGGTCTCCTGTTTCCTGGCACATCAGTCGGGCGCTCAGTACTCAGTGCTCAGGCCGGACTTATCGAATCGTTCTTGGTCCTGCCATACCAGCGTACGGACAGGTACAATATCGTTCAACAAAGTCTTTCCGTATCACTTCCCACGGCATTTCGAAGGTAAGTTGCTATCGAACGCCTTGCTTCACGACAACACTATCTCGAAGAGCTGATCATTAGCTTCTTCATCAAGCAAAAGATACTAGTATGGCAAGTTTTACAGGGCGTTCACATAGAACATGATAACAAGCGAGCATCCGTGGTTAGGGTGCGATAGGGGGTGCGATTTGCTTTCAAATGATCGTCATTCATGGCGTTCCCTATCCTGGCCCTACCATTGGATGGCTTGCGGTTGGCATGGCGACTATACATGCAAGAGGTAACAACTTTCCGAGTTGTATACGGCTCACAGACTCGGAGTAACTTTACGTATGCTTGCTGAATTCCTTGGCGTTTTCTTCACTGCAGTGTAAGATCCCTGTTGCGTGCACGACTGTCCATGGACCATGGTGTGTTCGGAGCCAGTCCAATATTTTGATTCGAAATATTCGTTGTGGGATCATCTATTAATATTAACACGATTATAGACTGCTTCTAAATTTAACCTCTGCAACTTTGTTTGACGTTCGACGTCGACAGTGACGAGTTCATCTTTTGCTCTGCCAAATTTGTCTGAAACAATCCCCGGCTACTTGTTGGCTGCGCAGGCTTGTTTGTATCGTTTATGGCCCCAGTCAGCTCCCATACGATTGTTCCCCTCTCTCACGAGGTTTGTTGGTTGCTACCCTAATTTGATCAAACCCTACACAATATAAAAAAGCGAATAACTGCCGTTGCACCACATTCACTCTTTCTTTCCCCCCCAGAGGGCTACCCTACATCGTTTCTTCCCTGCCTGCTTCTGAGAGTGAGTGGCCCGTTCCGCTTTCCTTGAGTACGGTCTGAAGGAATTGATATATCATAGAGCTTTCTACACTCGTTGTCTCCTTCGTCTGCACTAACCGACCATGCATTTCAAACCATTTTGTCTCGTTGCTGTTCTTTTGGTTCTTGCCAGTGTTAGCTTTGTTGAAGCTACACCAGTGCATTCCGGTCAAATGCTTGTAAAAGCTCAGAACGGTGGCAACAACGCTGCTGCGGGCTCCTCTTCCAACACTGTCTCGAATGATAACAACAGTAACAACGCCTCGAGTGATTCTAACGACGCCTCGAGCTCCAGCAACAACAGCAACAGCGCCTCGAGCAATAACAATAACTCGTCTAACGACAATAGCAACTCTGCTTCCTCTTCGAGCGACAGCTCTTCTGCTAGCAGTACCAGCTCCGCATCTGCACCCGCTCGTACTCGTCCTTGCGACCAGGGAGACCAAAGTCTTGCAGCTGCTCTCCAAGCTAACGTCGTCATCGCTTTGGGTCAACAAGCTTCAGTAATAACCTTGCAGGGTATCTCCGCAGACCAAGCTGCGCAGGAGCAGCTTGATGATTCGACGGATAGTGTCAGTGGAATTGCAAGACGGTCTAAAGGGAATAACAATGTTGCATCGAACGCCAACTCGAATTCTAATAGCTCGAGCTCTTCCTCAAACTCGGGCTCAAACAGCTCCAGTTCTTCCTCTTCAAACTCTGGCTTCTCTGCTGATTTCCAGGCTGGTGTGGATAGGCTCAACCAATTCTTGAACAGTAAGGTGGCTTGCCGTTCAAAAACCCCACTAAACCCTTCTTTAGCTTCGGCACTTGCAATTCAAGCTGCTCAAGCAATCGCAGACGATGATAGTTTTGCCCAGCCACAACTGGCATTGGTACGCGTCCTCTCTAGTCTTCTCGCTACCTTCTAATTACCTTCGGTCCGTAGTTGGCAGACCAATCACAACAACTCTCACTCATCAACTCGCTGACCGGTGATGCCAACACAGACAACTCGACACTTGCTTCGCTTTTGCAGTTGTTCGTTGATGCTGCAGGACAGTCGCAGGATGGAGCGGCGAACGCGCTTATTGATTGTTTCCTTCCTTTGACAACTGTTTCTGGGTGAGCGGGGAAAGGATGTGTAGAGATGGTTCTGTGAAACTTTCTTTTGCATGTGACGATACTCGTTTGTATAAGAACTGTAGGGAAAATATATGTCGGGCGACCCATTAGCTACTCTGCAGACCTTCAGCGATTACTAAAAAGGCAGCCTGTCAAACTCCCATTCCAGATCCGATCCGATCACATGATCTTGAATTTGGCGCTGCTCTTTCTGCTTTTAACTTTTACATTTGCTCAAAGGCATTGCGATACACGTTTTGCATCGATTGAGACTTGGCTGGTACAATGAAGCTATTCGAAATCTATTTAGAACATGAACCAGTGCCGTGGCACTGGTTTCGCACTGGTCATCAGCGACTCATCGCAGATTGCATAGCCCGACATGCCGCATTCTTCTACCTAGCTATCTCAGCCGATTGGCGCGAAGAACAATAAACTAGGAACGGTGAGGAGCCACGGGGTCAACTAGCGTTTAAAAAACTTTCGGAGTCTTTTCAGCAGTAGCGCTGGCCTGCGCTGGCAGAGGTCTCGATTTCCGTTAATAGGTTTCTGCTCTGTCAAGCCCCGAAATCTGTCGGACAAGTTCATTCGCCGTGGAAGAAATGCTAGGTTCATGACAGTTGGAATATTGCTAGAGCGCTGGATAACTGGGCATTTCGGCGCTTCATGCTGTGTGTACACTTCCTTCGAACAAGTCTTCTGTCTACTAGTATCAAACTAGATGACCTCCCTTGCGACCTGAACGGTGCTAAATGGCTCTATTCTTGTATGATCCTATCCCGAATCCTTATTATATATGTCACATTACGAATGGTGGGCTCTTTCTCCAACAACCATGAGTATGACCCACTCGGAGATCGAGGTCTCTACGATGAGGTGACGACATTCTTTGTGTCTCTGCCGGTTGGTTAACCCAAGATTAGCAAACCCACAAGCGCCAAACCCGAGCGTATCTTTGCCTTGATTATTGGCATTAACGAAGTATGTATGCGCCTTTGGTTCCCAACTATTCTCATTTGATGACAGTACAAATCAACACATAAACCCCTCGAAGGATGTGTAAATGATGCTCGTGCTATGCAATCGTTCCTATCCTCACTAGGGGTTCCCAAAGATAATGTTTGCACTCTCACGGATGAGGGTGCAGCTCGAGAAGCAATTCTCTCCAGTTTCCAAAAGCATCTCATTGGGAACCCTCGAATTGAGAAGGGCGACCCCATCATATTCTTCTTTGCTGGACACGGAAGTCGTGTCGACGCACCCAAGGAATGGGAAACGAGCGACGGAAAGATTGAGACGATATGTCCTTACGATGAAGGGACGCAGGATGGTAAAAAGATTTCTGGGATACCCTCGATGACAATCAATCGACTCTTCCGTACACTCGCAGGGAAGAAAGGTAACATATGTCCTTACGATGAAGGGACGCAGGATGGTAAAAAGATTTCTGGGATACCCTCGATGACAATCAATCGACTCTTCCGTACACTCGCAGGGAAGAAAGGTAACAATATCGTACGTCCTTTTTCTTTTGTTTTTGACGCAATATTTAAAATTACACAGACTGCAATCTTCGATAGTTGCCACTCAGGTGTCATCACTCGTGACACCACCGAATCCGGAGAGAGGCCCGTCGCTCGCTGTACCAAAGGGTGCCCGATAACAGATTCAAGATTGGATGCTGACATCTGGGGACCAGGACGAGCCGCCACAATCAAGATCGAGGAAAACTTCGTCTGCGATAATATGTCTTCACATGTCCTCCTTGCAGCATGTAGACACGAAGACGAAGCCTATGAGACGACCAACCAGGGTAAGCCATACGGGGCGTTTACGAATGCGCTAATGCAGAAACTGACAAACGCCCCCTTGATTCGGATGACCTACGAAGAGCTTATAAAGTTTCCTTCCCCCCTCCCGCGCCAACAAACTCCGCAATGTGGAGGGCGTAATACCAAGAGGATTTTGTTTGATACGAAGGACCCTCCTGCGGAGAATTCTTTCCCTGTCACGGTCAAGAAAAGAAGCGACGGTGACGATGATTGCGTTAGAGAGTATGAAGTCGAAGCAGGAGAAATCGACGGTGCTTCTGTCGGAACAGAGTTCCGTATCCAATCAAAAGACTCGCAATACCTCGGCATCTTGGTCGCGAAAATCGTGAGGGCCCAGTCGTCCATTCTTATTCGGCGAGAGGACGATCCTGATTTTGAGATCTCCCCCGAAGGAGCCCGAGCGATAATCTCCGACTGGAAAAATGACATATCGATTCTGAAGGTGTTTGTTCATCCTGAGGATCAGATGTCTCCTGAGGATCGGATGTTGGATGGGTTTTTGGTATCCTGTAACACTGAGAAGCGGTATTATGCCAAGGTGCCTAGGGAGGAGGAGGCTAATGTCGTGCTTCGGTATCTTCCATCCAAAGAGGTGTTGGAGATTGAACGGGTGGACAAGGTTATCGGTGCTCATGCTGAACGTAAGCTTCGAGTCCCGTTACCCAAGGGGGAGCTTCATCGAATGCCATTCATCCTTGATGAGATTGCGCTGTTCCGGTATCATCTTTTGCGGTCTGGAGCTCAAGAGATGATTCAAGATATCGGTTCGTCGGTCATAACGGATGGAGAGGGCGGCAGGGTGGAAATGCATTTGTATCGTCTCAGTGAGCAGGGGCTTGGAAGTCGGAAGTCGGTGGGAGAAAATCTTTTCAAGCGTAATCATGCTCGTATCAAGAGTTCAGAGGATGAGAGGTATGGAATCAAGATTACCAATGATACGCGCCATAGTTTCTATCACTATCTTTTCTATTTCGATCCCTCGGATTATAGTATTCAGGTGAGCACTTCAATCTTTCCGTCAAAGCTCAGCGCTCATCATCCCATTACAGCTAATGTTCTACCCGCACGCCCGTCAAACGAGCGCACCCCTCCGCGCTGGCCGATACAACGAGCCTGGTCAACTGACAATGGGATACGGTCAAGGCGGTGGTGATCCCATTGTATTGACATGCGGTGCAGATACAGACTCGGATACGGGGTTTTTCAAACTCTTCGTATCGGATGTTAACGTCGATATGGGGCATATAGCCCAGAAAGCGGCTATTGAGGCTACGAGCAAAAGGAAAGCGACCACGAAGGCTGATAAACATAATATTTGGGGATGTTCGCTGGCTGTTGCTACCATTACCCAACTAGAGGCTAATAGCTTCGATTGCCTTTGTTCACTGAAAGCATCCCCATCCGAGTCGTTGATGTACCTTGATAACGTTGCCGTGGGTCCATAGAGGATCTTTCTTTTTGTTTTGACTCTGTTTTTTATCCCTCGAACCGAATCTGAATTGTTTTCGTTTGAATCTATCTCCAAAATATGGTTGGTGTAGTAAGTAATGTCCGCTAGTAGCAGGTCGCCGTAAGTTTCAAAGTTTGCAACAGAGGTACTTAAGTACTTACGAGGGAGTCGGACTCGTGTGATTTGCTCTGGACAGTTGTTCAGGTGTCCAGAGACGAAGATAGGTAGGTTATCTACATACTTGTCCCATCGATAATCGATAATCCCTGGAACCGTGCCCGTAATAGGCATGGTTGTTACCTCACGGTAATTTACGTGTTCCTGCCTGCAGGTATATACTATGTAAGTATTTTCCTTCTCTTCCTGCAGGTTCTAGGACTGAGCTTTTCATACATGCATTTCATTTCGTCTTGAACACGTTCAAATCGCCAGGGCGCTAAATGGTTTGGGAACTTCTATGTTCCTATTTGGAAGGAAGGAAGTGTAGTCCACGACTTGAAGGCGGCGTTCCAAAGAGCATTTGGGATTCTAGGGTAGCGCAGCATGCGTGATAGGCGCCGGTAGGCTTTCCAACAGCTATGACCCAGGACAAATTGAAGCATTTTGTTGCATTCAGAGTCACCGGTAAATTTGTTACCCCTCATTTACAGCGATTAGAGATGTGTTAGTCCTCAATGTGTCGGACATAAAACCTCTGCCTTGCTGGTGGTTGTCATTCCTGTCTTGGTTTTCATTCCTGCCTTGGTTTTCGTTCTTCTACCCTCGATTGTTCGTTTCTGTGACTAAAGGAGACCAACGCTTCCAGACTGAAACTTCTGAAAGAGCCAGATCTGTCGTGTGGAACAAGACGTTTAAGTGAGTACACCTCGTGTTCTATTCAAGTTGGTGTTGTTTTATCTTTTTGGAAGCTTTAAGAAAGATGCGCAGCCTGACGAGATACAGATAGAGCTCTATAGGAAGAAAACTGACGGTTCCCATATCCTATTGGATCATCTTCACGAGCAGCTCCATTCTTTGGAGCTGGGAACAGGTTGGATTCTATTTGTGTCATTTCCGTGCTGACTGATCTTGATAGAAATCAAGAGAAAGTTTTCTAGTGGCACAACGATTACCTTCAAGGTCACTATGATAAGGTAAGATTGCATACCTTTTGTGGCTCTGCTTGGCTAACCCCGGTAGCAAACCCGAGTGCATCTTTGCCTTAATTGTCGGCATTAACAAAGTATGTAGACGCTCTGGTTTCCAACCCGTCTCATTTGAAGACAGTACAAGTCAACAAAAATCGAATCCCTCAAAGGATGTGTGAATGACGCTTGTGCTATGAAGTCATTCCTATCCTCACTACAGGTTCCCGAAGCTAATGTTTGCATTCTCACGGATGAGAGTGCAGCTCGAGAAGCAATCCTCTCCGGATTCCGAGATCATCTAATTCAGAACCCTCTAATCCAGAAGGGCGACCCCATCATATTCTTCTTTGCTGGACATGGAAGTCGTGTTGAGGCACCCAAGGAATGGGAAACGAGCGATGGAAAGATTGAGACGATATGTCCTTATGATGAGTGGACGCAGGATAAGGATGGTAAGGAGATTTCCGGGATACCCTCGATAACAATCAATGAACTTTTCCGTACACTCGCGGGAGAGAAGGGTAACAATATCGTGGGTCGTCTTTGTTTTTCTTTACATAATAACCAAAACTCTACAGACTGCAATCTTCGATAGTTGTCACTCTGGTGCCATCGCGCGTGACACCACCAAATCTGGTGAGGAGCTCGTCGCTCGCTGCACTGAGGGGTGCCCGATAACGAATCCAAGGCTGGATGCTGACGTTCGTCGGCCAGGACGATCCGCCAACATTAAGATCCCCGAGAACTTTATCTATGATTCCATGTCTTCGCATATCCTCCTTGCGGCATGTAAACGCGAGGAACAGGCTTATGAAACGACTAATCAGGGGGAACCATACGGGGCGTTTACAAATGCGTTGATGCAGATACTGAATAACGCTTCCTTGGATCAGATGACGTACGAAGAACTTATTAAATGTCTTCCTTCCCTCCCGAGCCAACAAACTCCTCAGTGTGGAGGGAGTAACACCAGGAAGATTTTATTCGATACGAAGGTCCCTCCTGCGGAGAACTACAAGAACTCATTCCCTGTCACGGTAAAGCAACGAAGCGGTGACAGTGATTGTGAAGAATGTTATGAAGTCGAAGCAGGAGTAATCCACGGTATTTCGATAGGAACAGAATTCCGTATCCACTCACCAACTTTGCAATACCTCGGCGTCTTGGTTGCGAAAACTGTACGCGCCCAGTCGTCTATTCTTATTCATCGAGACACCGATGCTAAAATTCAAGTTCCCCTAGAGGGAGCTCGAGCTGTTGTCTCTAATTGGAAGAACGACGATTTGATTCTGAAGGTGTACGTTAATTCCGATCCTCAGGATCGGCTGGGTGGTTTTTTGGAACTCCATAAAACTATGGAGGAGAAACTGCAGAAGCAGTGTTATGCGAGGGTGCCTACGAGGGAAGAGGCTGAGATCGTCCTTGAGTATCTTCCGTCCCAGGAGGTGTTGGAGATTGAAAGGACGGACAATATTGTTGGTGTTCATGCTGAACGTAAAATTCGAGTCCCGTTACCCGAGGGGGAGCTTCATCGGATGCCATTCATCCTTGATGAGATTGCGCTGTTCCGGTATCATCTTTTGCGGTTTCATGGAGTTCAAAAGATGATTCAAGATATCGGTTCGTCGGTTATAAAGGATGGAGAAGACGGCAAGGTGGCAATGCATTTGTATCGTCTCAGTGAGTGGCAGGGGCTTGGAGGTCGGAAGCCGATGGGGAAAACTCTTTTTGAGGGTAA
>QLOY01002016.1:0-11072 GCA_003313965.1 Megacollybia marginata
AGACAGTTATTTCTCAATTCATCTATTGGTTCATTCATGGATGCAGTATGATTGCCTTCAGAGAAGGTCAAAAAGCAATAAGGTTGCAGGCTACTTGCTGGGATTAGCAGTGAGAAAGTATGATAATAGCAAAGAACGAGAGATAAGGAGAGGTATTGCACCTCATGTCAAAGCATGGCTAGAGGTAGTATCAAGTGACAATGAATTGGATATTAAGCTTGGTATGAAGTTCTCCCATGTGTATAATGACCAAGGATGGTGGAAAGAGAAAGAAAGGTTGGACAGAAATGTGCTGGACTTAGCAGAGAAAAGCTTAGAAAAGGACCATCCTGACACTCTGATCAGCATGGCCAATTTGGCAACAACTTATCATAAACAAGGTCAATGGTCAAAAGCAGAACAGCTGCAGCTTCAGGTGATGGAGAAGAGCAAGGCACTTCTTGGAGAGGAGCATCCTGACACTCTGACCAGCATGGCCAGTTTGGCAACAACTTATCAGAAACAAGGTCAATGGTCAAAAGCAGAACAGCTGGACCTTCAGGTGACGATGAAGAGCAAGGTACTTCTTGGAGAGGACCATCCTTCTACTCTGACCAGCATGGCCAATTTGGCATCAACCTATTGGTATCAAGGGCAATGGCCAAAAGCAGAACAGCTGCAGCTTCAGGTGATGGAGAAGAGCAAGGCACTTCTTGGAGAGGACCATCCTTCTACTCTGATCAGCATGGGCAATTTGGCATCAACCTATCGGAATCAAGGTCAATGGTCAAAAGCAGAACAGCTGGACCTTCAGGTGATGGAGAAGAGCAAGGCACTTCTTGGAGAGGACCATGCTAATACTCTGATCAGCATAGGCAATTTGGCATCAACCTATCGGAATCAAGGTCAATGGTCAAAAGCAGAACAGCTGGACCTTCAGGTGATGGAGAAGAGAAAGGCACTTCTTGGAGAGGACCATCCTGACACTCTGATCAGCATGGGCAATTTGGCAGTAACCTATTGGAATCAAGGTCAATGGTCAAAAGCAGAACAGCTGGAGCTTCAGGTGATGGAGAAGAGCAAGGCACTTCTTGGAAAGGACCATCCTTCTACTTTGATCAGCATGGGCAATTTGGCATCAACCTATCAGAATCAAGGTCAATGGTCAAAAGCAGAAAGGCTGGAGCTTCAGGTGATGGAGAAGAGAAAGGCACTTCTTGGAGAGGACCATCCTTCTACTCTGATCAGCATGGACAATTTGGCATCAACCTATCAGAATCTAGGTCAATGGTCAAAAGCAGAACAGCTGGACCTTCAGGTGATGGAGAAGAGGAAGGCACTTTTTGGAGAGGACCATCCTTCTACTCTAACCAGCATGGCCAATTTGGCAACAACTTATTGCATTCAAGGTCAATGGTCAAAAGCAGAACAGCTGGAGCTTCAGGTGATGGAGAAGAGCAAGGCACTCCTTGGAGAGGACCATCCTTCTACTCTAACCAGCATGGTCAATTTGGCATTAACCTATTGGAATCAAGGTCAATGGTCAAAAGCAGAACAGCTAGACCTTCAGGTGATGGAGAAGAGGAAAGCACTTTTTGGAGAGGACCATCCTGACACTCTGACCAGCACAGTTAATTTGGCAACAACTTATGAGAGTCAGGGCCAGTTGTTAGAAGCAGAGCAGTTGAGGCTTCAAGACAATGATAACACAATTCCACCATCCTACCAGTAGTTTAAAAGCTGCCTATTAGTATATAGAATTTAGCTATTAACTTGTCATTTAACCCTTTTAGTGAAATCAAGCATCCTTAATAAAAGAACTCAGGGACTTGGTCTGCACAGTTTAGATGTGACATGTTCAAAAGGTAGTCATTCTATACCATATGTAAGTATCTCCCTGTTAGGTGCTGTGCATGGAACTGGGTGGCACATCTGCAAACACTATGATAGTGATGCACTTCCACACATCAGGTGCCTGAACTCTGGTCTGAATGACTCATCAGACCCTCAGAGGAGGACTGGAAGTACAGTACACAAGTTGATTTCAAGTCTGACTACTACAGAACTGTAATGAACTACTGGATTAACACTGGACACTTACATAAGGGTCATGGGGTTTATGTAGAACAATGGAAGGCATACACAGGATAGTAATGTCAGGGAGCAGTATCAGATGACAAGGGTAAGTAATAGAAATGATCCAGCTACATCATCTAATGGTCCTGAGTGGGTACAGACCGGAGTATTTCAATGTGGAAATGCAGAAATTGCAAGGGATCTGCATGGCATGTAATACTCCATTCATTATCTCAAAACAATCACCAATACTCAAATGTGCTAATCCTAGTATTGTATTGTAGTTCTGTTAGAGTAAGCATATCAGTGCTCTTGTTTGCTCCATAGACATACCCAGTTGTCCCAGTAGGTGGAGTAAGCATATTGTAACATTATTGAGACACATTTGATTTGACAAAAGATTTGTGCTGAGGCATTATAATCTGGGTCAGTCCAGTTTATCATCCCTGCATTAATGCGGAAGAGGGAAACATCCTACCATCTCATTGAGTTGTACATTTCCTCTGCACTGGAGCTTATCCCAGCTCAGTTGTATCCAAGAAGGTATTGTGGTAGGGTGGTATGACCTACTGGTTGATACACCCTTCCCATACCCTTTTAGCCTTATTGTCATCTTCATCCTGATTCTACTGACTGTCCCTAGGATCTAGGAATGCTTACCTTTTCCATGACCAATACTTCAATTCAATGTTTTTCAACTCCATTTTGTCATTACAACTCAACTCATACCAAATATTCATCTTACCAGCAAACCTTCCAATATTCAGTATTTCACTTCAACTACCTACTCACCAACCTCACTACTACTAGCACCTCTTGAATCATGGATTCTGCTTGCCTGTATATCCAACCTCAGCAACATGATATCCTGTTATTAGAGATACTTCTGGTTGTACTTAGCCCTAGTCAATGTGGGATCAAATGGGTGACCACATCAAAGTCAAATAGACCCTGACAGATAAAAAGGCAAGGGGGTGTCGGCAATGCAGCCCGAGACACTCAGAATGAGCTTGTAGAGAAGAAAAAAATTGATGTTGTATTGAGTGGCATCATATTTTCACGTGGTGTCACAGTGTGACTCTGCTTGAAAAACTCTGAATGATGTTAAACAGAGCCATTGGGTTGAATAGCACATAAATTTAGAGTTAAATTAGTACTAAATACCTATGGAATAATGTTGTGAGCAGAAAGATCTAAAATTGGCTGATCATGTGACGGGAAATTTCCTTTTTTGGAGGGAGGGAGGGTCCTGAGTCAGCTGAAATTTCTATTGGTACCCAGTGTATTTTATTGTGATGCCGACACCCCCTTGTAAAAAGGGGTACATACCACTCAAGTCTAGAAAGAGGTTGCTCCAAGGATGATCATAGACTTAGAGATTGAGAGTCTAGAAAGTGATTGTTCCAGAGTTCTAGGAACCAATTGACAGATGATCAAAAATGGACTCCTCTGATTGCTGCAAAGGAGAGCAAGGATAGTTGACAGGACAATCATAGCCAGGATTATTCACCACCAACAAATTCATATCAAAACATCAACTAGTAGGGGACCATAAAGCTTCAGGGTATGAAGGTATCTATGAAGGTACCCTCTGGACAAAATAAGATGTTGCCACTGACTTTGCCACTTTGCCACTTCACTTCATCACTTCATCACTTTGCCACTTCACTTTGCCACTTCATCACTTCATCACTTCAACTTTGCCACTTCACTTTGTTACTTTGCCACTTTTTTTATCCACTTTTTTTGGTGTTTGGTGTTCAGCAATGGCTTTAGTCACATGATTGTAGTGTACTGAAGTCCTGACCATGACCACAGTCGCCATACAGAATATAGTAGCTGCATATGAACTTCTCAAGGACCTGCCCTTCATACCCAACTTGGAGATGCTGCTTGCCTGGGAGAAGAGCAGAGGCACTGCACAGACTTATTAAACCAAATTAACATGGTATGACACTGCTAATATCTGGCAATGGGAATCTAAGTATACTCAACCTTAGCATAGGCCATTTATCAATCCTCAGGATTACATGACATTATCCACTAGCCTTATGTCCATGATTGAGCACATAGACTGTGCTGTCACTGCATCTACTGACCATGTGTTCACATAGATCCTGAACACCTGGCGGGATTGTTGATAGGCTGTACCACAAGAACTTCACTTGCAGAAAGGTTTTGTGTTCTGCATGTACAATCAAATGTCAATGGTCTCTCCCAGCCAGTGCAGGCACCCATCTTTCAAACTGATGATACTGGGGATACGATTTGCCCAGAGCAAGCTGGTATTTGTGCTGACATCTCAGCACTGACTGATGAAGAACTGGACCAGATCATTCTTGATATTTGCACCCAATTCCCCTCCTTCAGCTGATGTCTTATTGATGGCTGTCTGCTCCAAATGGGTTATAAAGTGCTAAAGGAACATCTCAAAATCTGCTGCCTGCATGTTCTTGGTACCTCAAATTGTCATTTTGGTCCATGCAGACTTCATGACTGAGTTTCTTCTGTGCCAGGTCCAAACAGTTTATGGCACCATGACAGCCAACATGGTTAGTATTTTATTCTAGCTATAACCCACTCAGAGTCATAAAACCATATAGGGCTGGTGCATTGGAAGATTTACATCCACACCTTCATTGATGATTCATTCTAGGCATATGGGCAAGCAACAACAATCATGCACAGACAGTCGGGGATCTGTTTGAAGACATATGTGTTGTATTTGGATATCCTAGTCATGTTTGAGGAGACCATGGTACTGAAAATGTCTACGTTGCTGCTTGCATGAAGGAAGTCCAAGGATCTGGTTGGGGTTCTTACATCTGGGGACAGTAGGTGTACTTGTCATGGAAAAGCTATTCTAACACCACTACAGCAGTGTTCATAATATACGTATTGAAAGATTATGGGTTAATGTGACATCTGGATTTGGTAAAAAGTGGTGAAGAAGAGAAGGTTGGTCCAAGCGGGGACCGAGGTCTGAATGGTCGGGCTGAAGGAAGGGATATAAGGGAGGAAGGGGATAGTGCGATGTTTTGGGGTTTTAGGAGTTCTCTCGTGCTCTGTAAACTCAGTGAAATGATATAGACTCGTACTCTGGTCGTGCCCAAACAAAACCTCTTTGTTGGGTGTGCTCTGGCTTGCTCACTCAAAGGCTCTGATCTGAACTGGGATATATTATGTAATACTTACAAAAGCGGTAACTAAGTCCAAACAAAATCCATGTAATGAAATATAAAACCTCCCTAGACATCTGGATACTGATATCGCAGCTCAGCTATCAAGTCATGTCGCTACAAGCCAAAGAGGGTGGCCAATCCTCACATAGGGGCGAGCAGAATCCATGAGTGAAAGGGCACTGATACTTTGCATCCATCTGTCTGGTTGGTGAGCAAGTACTGGTAAGTAAAGATATACCATAAAATCAAGTAAGCAACTGAGGAATGGATATTGATATGAGATGGGTGACTAGGAATAGAAGGCTACTGAAACCATAGCTAGCATGATGGAGTAAATTATTGGGTGTTGAAGAGGGATGGGCATGATCATAGAATTGAGGGGAACATCTAAAGGAGGTCAGTGTATTCACAGTCAAAATAGGAATAGTGATATAATGAGTAGGAAAGGGGGCAGTGACCAGCAGGTCACCCCACCCTTCCACAGAGGGGGATACTTTTGAATTTCATCCTCGGAATTCCTGCAAACTCAACAATCTATCCAAAAGCTTCTGGTGGTCCTTCATCATCAACTTCATCAATCCAAGCTCCTCTCAAATCTTTATCTCTGCCTTTCAACTGGAAAACCCACGGAAATACTCGTTTCACTGACTCGAATGCTTGGTTTGGATTCTGAGAATGATTACTTTGAAGTTGGGGTGAGAGGATCAAGTCACGCGACTGTGGAGTACGGCTGAAAGGAGGGGGTGGTGGTTGATTGACACTGATGGAGAAAGACTTCGAGAGATGGACGTCGAATGCATAACCGATGTATTCGAGAACCTCATTGAATAACAAGCTAAGCTCAGCTCGATCACGTTCATGGTTTACGGCTGACTCTGAATGCCAACGTTGGGTGTTGGGGCTCGAAGAGTGGGACAAAGGTTGGAATAAGTGCTTGGAGGGGTATACTTCGAATGAAACCTCTGATTCTGCCACTCCGTTCAACTCAGGAGGTGACGTACTTGAGTCGATGATCTGCGAGACTATAATCGGTACCTCAGTTGAGTTATAATGAGTGTCGTTGAGAGGGAGGTGCGATTCGTCGAAGGTGAGTGAATCTGTGAACATCTCGGTCTCTTCTTCCTCTTGCTGGGGTGATGATGACGACGGTTCTGATGGGGAATCTTCTAGATCAATGAATGGCAAGTGACGAAGCTGATCTTGATGCGCAGGTTGTTGTGGTGGCTCGGATTGGAAGCTGGTGAGGGTTGTATTGACAGTAGGAATACTCTCTTGTTGATCTTCGAACGTGGAACCTGTAAGGTGAGTAGACTCGAATAAAACACGTTTTAAATTTGCTCTCTCTATCGAGCGGAGGTAGGCGGCTATGCCTCCGTGGAATCCGCGAACGACTGGGAGGTCTTCTCCGTTCGATAAGGTGTATCTGGCAGTAGAACGATTAAAAACTATCAAACCTTCAGCTAACAACGCCGGCGTCTCTGAACAACGCGACGGGTGGAGTGGGTGCCTTAAGTCATCTCCTGACTTTCCGCACACAAAACATCGGTGAGAACGGGTCGTATAGTCTCGAATGTGGACGTCTTGATGGTGGAAAGTGGTCTCGAAAGCTGTATCTCGTTTCCGTAAGAGTTCGTTGACTTTCTCCATAGTAAGCTGTGCGAGCGCTTCCATCTGACGTGCGGAAAGTGTCGGCGTGTTGTCGGATATGGTGTCCTCTTGCTCAGATTGGGTTCGGTTCGGTTGTTGATCTTCTTCTTGGCTCCACGGATCGAAATAGAGGGAATTTGGGTCAAAGCGCCGGTATAGGTACGTCATTGACTCTGAAATAGACGGCGGGTTGCTTCGCTTTTGCTTCGTTTCGGGTACTTGTAGCAAGAACCACGCTTGTAGGGACACTGGTATACCTGTAACAAAGTAGTAGTCTCTCTGTTTAGCAGTCAGTAATCCATATTTGACGAGGGGAGCCACAATGCTCAAAAACCCTCGGTGATACTCGTTGATAGCTCGTTTGTCCGCGAACGCCGGTTTCGCACAATTAGCTCGGCAGTACTCTTTCAAGTCCTCCTCGGTTGGGATCTCTGGCTCGTCTGAGGATCCATAGATGGACGTGAGCATCAACTCTGCTTGCCTCCACTCTTTGTTTGGTACATCTCTGTCAAACTCGGGAAGAAACCGAATAACTCTCTTGACTTCATTTGATGAATAGCGCAAGATGTAGGGTACGAGTTCATTGCGGTCTGTGATACCCGCATTCGCTCCGAGCTCGATCAAGAGTTGGAGAAACTGATGAACATCATCTCCAGTGAACAACGGGGCGCTATCAGTGGCTGGGATTGGCATTGGAACTCGGAGGGTAGTAGCGTTCGGATGCGGGTACGACATTGGCGCTGGTGACGTGGTGGGCGCTAGACTGGGACTATACTCGGAGATGCTGGTATAGAGGGTGAATGGAATCGAGAATACCTGAAATGTTAGCTTCTGTGATCAGATAGATCTCAGAATAACCAGATGGTTTGCCTCAACCAACAGAAAAGACGGAAGGAACAAGGGGTGTCTGGAGTGGCATTCCGAGACCGCAGGTAGGGAGGGAGGGTCAGCTGTCAGGGCTGAAATTTTTTTGTTGACCCACCTTCAGAATGCAGTCTTTTAGGCCCAACAGACCTCCTTTGATACATGTGCACTGAATGAATGTAGAAGGGGTTTGTCCAATACCACAATCTATAGAAACTTAAATTGGGTATGGTGTCAGCATGATGACTACACATGATGTCATGCTACAAATATGGTTGAAATACGGTGCCAGTGACTGCAACACCTACATCTTGTACATTGACAGCTATTTAATAAACTAATGATGCTAAATTTACACCATGAAATGATTCAATATAGTGCATTCCATTTTTGGTAAGGAGCTACCATTTAAGGCAGGTAAGGTCACGTGGAGGTAGGGAGGGTTGCCAGCCAGGGCCCTAAATTTTTATACCACCCCTGGTAGATTACTGATATTCCGGACACCCCTTGCGTTTATCCCTTCTTCGATTATGTTGTACCCTATCCGCATTGAGAGTGTTCAAGACATCCAAATTTTCTCGGAAATCTCGCAATCCATTCGGAAAGGATTTAAGGGTGAGAAGATAATCATCGAAGTTATTGTAAGGCATTTCTGAGAGAAATAAGACAACGAAGTTCAATCTTGCTGAATTCGAGATCAAGGTTGCTGACAAGCCGAAAGCCGGAACCTTCCGCTTAGTCAGCAACTCTTGAGCTCGTCGCTGTGCTCTGATCTCAAGGGTGCATTCTTGTCTTGAAGTCGCCGATGAGGATCTTCAAGCAATGGGAGAGCCGATGAATGTCCTTGATTACCATGTCTTTCTTGACGGTGTCGACAGTGGTACTATGAGGCTTGAGTTTACTAATGGTGACGTAGATATCCTTTAGGAGTTCCAAGTAGGAAATTTGCACCATACGGCCCCATCTTGAATCCGTGAAAGAACTCAGTATCAAAGTCGTGTGCCTGGATCTGAATGTGTATCAATCGATCATAAAGTGGCTGGAGCTTTTGATCATGAAACAGTTCACTGGAAACAACCGTGAAAAATTCTACGGCATCAGTTTTGCCGGAGTTGCATACTTCCCTGATACGCGGCGCAGCATCTGTAACAATGAACATAAAGGTAGATGGGGCGTCTTGCAATGAATATGTCCACTGCAGGGTTCCAATTTGAGTTACAAATCGGTTCAGAGTCTTTAAACTTACCCAGTTAGCTGACCTGGTCCAAGGCTTCCAGATATTGAATGCCTCTGCGTATGCTGCCAGAAAGTCAGGTGAAACAAGATCGAGACTCGGAAATGTCATCTCCGGATCCACCGATTCGGCATCGGAGTCATCCTACAGAAAAATCGGATATGAGAAAGTTGTTGAGCTTGCATACCTCGAAGTTGTCACCAGGTGTGGGCGGGTTGGAATGCTTCTTAAAAATTTAGATAGGATCAACTTGTATGAAGTCTTACTTCGCTTCCAGCCTCAGGCTCGTTGGCAGGGTTCCCAGGAGTTTTTGAATCGTCGGGAGACTGTAAAAGGCACAAAGTTAGCATGAATGCTGGTAATACAACATGTATACTTTGTGAGTAGCCTCTGAGTGCGTATCCTTGGTGGTGGAGGCAGTCTCATCAGGCTTGGTCGAATCATGGTCTGTCTGGTCCCTCTGAGCCTCGAACTCAACGGGAACATTAGGTTCACCCTCTCCACGAGCGATGTAGAGAAGGTGTGAGCCCCAAAATTTGGCCTGGGCATGGTGAGGCAAAGCCCGATGACAAGCTCTGTAATGCAGAGGTAGAGAGCTTGAGAATAGTATACAAAACTTAATAAGTTGAAGAACGCACCGAATGAGATCATGGGAGCTTATTCCCGTTGTGGAATTTGCCGGCTTCAGAATGTCGAGCATGGGTGCGACCCCTTTCTGGTTAGTTGCGGACAAAACAAAGAGGAAGCGTATATTCTGTGGCAGTAAGATTTTGAATTTTTCCCCTACAAGTGCCCTGATGTAGTCCTCGGAGGCAGTAGGGCCAATCTCACATCTTTGGACGAGATTGTTATTGGCCATAAGCGCCAGTCTAATTTCAATCAGAAATTACTAATCAGAGATAATAATAGCCTCACCTCGCCTCCGTTGGGCGCCGAGCCGTTCCAGCATCTACTTTCTCTGTACACTCCATCAATACCATCGTAAATTCTATGGTGTCAGATTTTGCTTTGGTCTTCCTTGCTTTTCGCTTGGGGGCAGCAGGAGTATTTGGTGAACCTTTACGACCGGTCAGATTTGCGGCTTTGTCGGCTTGGAGCTGAGTGAAAATTTAAGTTGTATTAGTCGCATCCCGTTACAGAGGGATCAACACTCACTTTTGTTGCTGGATTGAATGACTGCCCCTGGTTACTTTGAAATGCATTTTTAACATCTTCCTCGCGTTGCTGTGCTTTCTGTCGGAAGAGATTTGCAGCTGTTGGCCTAGACCCATGTAGTGTACTCGAAGTGGAATTCCCATATGTTCCACTCGTGTAAAATGAACCCTAGGAAATTTAAATGAGTGAATACTACGTCTCAGAATGACATACCATATTTGGTGTATTCATGGGTTCTTGTGATTGTCTCGGAGCAGCCGGAGGCGGCGTGCTGCCATGTGTATTCGAAGATGAACCGGTCCGGGCCATTTTCTCTCTCTAATGCACCAGAGTTAGGATTCATAAGTTATAAATTGAATAAACTGCCCATACCGAAATATGACAGGCCGCAGCGCAGCCACACAGTTGACAGTGAGTTGACAAAGTCACCGTGTCTGGATACCTTCTCCCCAGAAGAAATGGGGGCAATTATCTGAGCTGGTGCATTTAGGTAGTGTACAGGGCCCAACTTTTTCAAGAAGAATGGTGCCAACAAGACTCGACATAATGGGACAGAAACACGGAGGTGACATAAGACTCGGGAATGTTTCACCTGATGCGGTCCGTTTTAGGGACAAATGCCAAATATAGCAAGCCTGATGCAAATATAGTATGTCGTAGCACACATGCGGATTTTGCATGAAAGGTGCGGATTTTGCATGAAAGGTGCGGGTTTTGCATGAAAGGTGCCAATCATGTCAGTTACAAGGTGCGAGTTTGTATCACTAAAGGTGCCGAAATTTGCAGCAGGGTGCCGAAATGTTGTGGCTTAACCTGCGGAAAGTTGTGGAACATGCAAAAAGTGTAATTATTTTACAAAATATCCACCATAAGTAATGGAGGTGCGATATCGGCAACTGATGATCGGCCAGGTGCACCGTTAACTAAACTAGCTG